>JAINVK010000444.1:0-27366 GCA_030068075.1 Paguma larvata | reverse complement strand
GAAACTTGCTGCCCGTTCTGCGCATTAAGTTCCTAGCAGTGCTTACCTAAATGAACGAAGAGGTTAGTTCAGTGAGGCACTCGCCACTGTGTTGTTTTTTCACGAAGTAAAACTTGGCTCTTTGCTCTGTTCTGCTTATTCAGTTCTTAACCGTGCTACCTAAATGAAACAAGAGGTTAGTTCAGGGCGGCACATCGCCACTGTGTTGTTTCACAGAGTAAAGCGTAGGCTCTTTGCTGCTAGTTCTGCGCTTTCAATTTTAACCGTGCTACCTAGTGAAACAAGAGGTTAGTTCAGTGAGGCACTCGCCACAGTGTTGTTCACAAAGGAAAGCCTATGGATCTTTGCTGCTAGTTCTGCATATTGAGTTTTTAACCTTACTACCTAAGTGAACAAGAGGTTAGTTCAGTGAGGCACTCGCCACAGTGTTGTTTCACAGAGGAAAGTCTATGGCTCTTTGCTGCTAGTTCTGCGCATTCAGTTTTTACCGTGCTATCTAAGTGAAACAAGAGGTTAGTTCATGAGGAAACTCGCCACAGTGTTGTTTCAGAGTGAGTGTATAGAACATTGCTGTGTTCTGCGCATTCATTTCCTAACAGTGCTACCTAAATGTTACAAGAGGTTAGTTCAGTGAGGCACTCGCCAATGTATTGTTTCACAGAGTAAAGGTACGGCTCTTTGCTGCTAGTTTCTGCGCATTCAGTTTTTAACGTGCTATCTAAGTGAAACAAGATGTTAGTTCAGTGAGGCACTCGCCAAAGTGTTCCTTCACAGCGTGAGTGTGCAATTTGCCGCCTGTTCTGCGCTTTCAATTCTTAACCGTGCTACTCTTATACAAACCAAGAGTTAGTTCAATGAGGCAGTTCGCCAATCTGGTGTTTCACACAAGTATACGTATTGCTTCTTTGTGCCTGCTAGTTCTGCGGCCATAGTTAGGTTTCACCACCTGCTACTCTTATATGAAACCTGAGGTTAGTTCTTGCAGGCACTCGCCACTGTGTTGTTCACATGAGTAAAGTCGTATGGCTCTTTGCTGCGAGTTCTGCTCATTCAGTTAGTATTCGTGCTACATAACTGAAAAAACTAGAGGTTAGTTCAGTGAGGCACTCGCCACAGTCTTGTTTCACAGAGAAAGCCTATGGCTCGTTGGCTGCTGTGTCCTGCGCATTCAGGTTTTTATAACCGTGCTACCTAAATGAAACAAGAGGTTAGTTCATTGAGGAACTCGCCTCAGTGTTGGTTCACAGAGGGGAGTGTATAGCACGTTGCTGAATGTTTTGGCGCATTCATTTCCTAACCAGTGCTACCTAAATGATACAGAGAGGTTAGTTCAGTGAGCACTCGCCACTGTGTTGGTTTCACAGAGCAAAACTTAAGGCTCTTTGCTGCTAGTTCTAGGCATTCGGTTTTAACCCGTCCTAACTAAGTGAATCAAGAGTTACTTCAGTGAGTCACTCGCCACTGTGTTGTTTCACAGAGTAAAGCGTATTGGCTCTTTGCTGCTAGTTCTCCTCATTCAGGTTTAACCCGTGCTATCTAAGTGAAACAAGAGGTTAGTTCAGTGAGGCACTTCGCCACAGTGTTGGTTCACAAAGTGGAGTGTATAGCACCTTGCTGCCCTTTCTGCGCATTCAGTTCCTAACATTGCTACCTAAATGAAACAACAGGTTAGTTCAATGAGGCACTTGCCACAGTGTTGGTTCACAGAGTGGAGTCTATCGCACGTTGCTGCTATTTCTACGCAATCAATTCCTAACCATGCTACCTAAATGAAACAATATGATAGCTCAATGAGGCACTCGCCAAAGTGTTGCTTCACAGAGTGGAGAGTAGGGAACTTTGCTTCTAGTTTTAACGCATTCAGTTCCTAACACTGCTACCTGAATGAAACAAGAGGTTAGTTCAATGAGGCACTCGTCACAGTGTTGCATCACAGAGTGGAGTATGTAGCACTTTGCTGCCTGGTCTTCGCATTCTGTTCTTAACGGCCCTACCTAAATGAAACAAGAGGTTAGTCCAATGAGGCACTCGCCACAGTGTTGTTTCACAGAGTGGAGTGTATAGAACGTTGCTGCCTGTGGTGCGCATTCAATTCCTAACAGTGCTTCCTAAATGAAACAAGAGGTTAGTTCAGTGAGGCACTCGCCACTGTGTTGTTTCACAGAGTAAAGCATATGGCTCTTTGCTGCTAGTTCTGCGCTTTCATTTTTAAACCGTGCTACCTAGGTGAAACAAGAGGTTAGTTCAGTGAGGCACTCGCCACTGTGTTCTTTCACAGAGTAAAGCGTATGGCTCTTTGCTGCTAGTTCTGCTCATTCAGTTTTTAACTGTGCTATCTAAGTGAAACAAGAGGTTAGTTCAGTGAGGCACTCGCCACAGTGTGGTTCACAAAGAGTGCGTTATAGCACCTTGCTGCTTTCTGCGCATTCAGTTTCTTAACCGTGCTAACTAAAGAAACAAGAGGTTAGTTCATGAGGCATCGCCACTGTGTTGTTTCACAGAGTAAAGCTTACGGTTCTTTGCTGCCCTAGTTCTAGGCATTCAGTTTTAACCGTGCTGCTGAAATAAGAGGTTATTCATGAGCATTCGCACAAAGTGTTGTTTACAGAGTAGCTTACGGCAATTTGCTTACCTGTTCTAGGCATTCAGTTCCAAAGTGCTACCTTAAGAAACAAGAGGTTAGATCAGTGAAGACTCGCCAAGTTTTGTTCACAGAGTAAAGCAATGTCTCTTGCGCTAGTTCTGCGCATTCAGTTTCTAAAGTGTGCTACCTAAGAAACAAGAGTGGTTAGATCAGTGAGGCACTCGCCACAGTGTTGTTTCACAGAGTGGATGTATAGTCTCTGGTGCTAGTTCTGCGCATTCAGTTCCTAACAGTGCTACCTAAATGAAACAAGAGGTTAGTTCAGTGAGGCAGTCGCCACAGTGTTGTTTCACAGAGGAAATCGTATGGCTCTTTGCTGCTAGTTCTGTGCATTCAGGTTTTAAACCGTGCTACTAAAGGAAACAAGAGGGTAGTTCAGTGAGGCATTCGCCACTGTGTTGTTTCACAGAGTAAAGGCGTATGGCTCTTTGCTGCTAGTTCTGCGCATTTAGGTTTTAACCGTGCTACCTAAAGGAAACAAGAGGTTAGTTCACTGAGGCACTCGCCACTGTGTTGTTTCACAGAGTAAAGCGTATGGCTCTTTGCTGCTAGTTCTCCTCATTCAGTTTTAACCGTGCTATCTAAGTGAAACAAGAGGTTAGTTCAGTGAGGCACTCGCCACAGTGTTGGTTCACAAAGGAAAGCCTATGGATCTTTGCTGTTAGTTCTGCGCATTGAGTTTTTAAACCGTGCTATCTAAGTGAAACAAGAAGTTAGTTCTGTGAGGCACTCGCCACAGTGTTTGTTCACAAAGTGGAGTGTATAGCACCTTGCTGCCCTTTCTGCGCACTCAGTTCTTAACCGTGCTACATAAATGAAACAAGAGGTTAGTTCAATGAGGCACTCGCCACTGTGTTGTGTCCCAGAATAAAGCATATGGCTCTTTGCTGCTCGTTCTCCGCATTCAGTTTTAAAGCGTGCTTCCTAAGTGAAACAAGAGGTTAGTTCAGTGAGGCACTCGCCACTGTGTTGTTTCACAGAATAAAACATATGGCTCTTTGCTGCCTGCTCTGCTTATTCAGTTCTTAACCTTGCTACCTAAATGAAACAAGAGGTTAGATCAGTGCGGCACTCGCCACTGTGTGGTTTCACGGAGTAAAGCGTATGGCTGTTTGCTGCTAGTTCTGCGCATTCACTTTTTAAACGTACTACTAGGTGAAACAAGAGGTTAGTTCAGTGAGGCACTCGCCACTGTGTTGTTTCACAGAGTAAAGCGTATGGCTCTTTGCTGCTAGTTCTGCTCATTCATTTTATAACCGTGCTACTTAGGTGAAACAAGAGGTTAGTTCAGTGAGGCATTCGCCAAAGTGTACCTTTACAGAGTGGAGTATGTAGCAATTTGCTGCCTGTTCTGCGCATTTAGTTCTTAACCGTGCTAACTGAAAGAAACCAGAGGTTATGTTAGTTCAATGAGGCACTCGCCACAGTGTTGTTTCACAAAGGAAAGCCTATGGATCTTTGTTGCTAGTTCTGCGCATTGAGTTTTTAACCGTGCTACATAAGTGAAACAAGATGTTAGTTCACTGAGGCACTAGACACTGTGTTGGTTCACAGAGTGGAGTGTATAGCACCTTGCTGCCTGTTCTGCACATTCAATTCCTAGCATTGCTACCTAAATGAAACAAGAGTTTAGTTCAGTGAGGCACTCGCCACTGTGTTGTTTCACAGAATAAAGCGTACGGCTCTTTGCTGTTGGTTCTGCGCATTCAGTTTTTAACCGTGCTATCTAAGTGAAACAATAGGTTAGTTCAGTGAGGCACCTGCCAAAGTGTTCCTTCACAGAGTGGAGTATGTAGCAATTTGCTGTCTGTTCTGCGCATTCAGGTCTTACCCGTGCTAACTAAAAGAAACAAGAGGTTAGTTCCATGAGGCACTCGCCACTGTGTTGTTTCACAGAGTAAAGCCTATGGGTCTTTGCTGCTAGTCTAGGCATTCAGTTTTAACCGTGGTACCTAAATGAAACAAGAGGTCAGTTCAGTGAGGCACTCGCCACTGTGTTGTTTCACATAGTAAAGCGTATTGCCCTTTGCTGCTAGTTCTGCGCATTCAGTTTTTAACCGTGCTACCTAAGTGAAACAAGAGGTTAGTTCAGTGAGGCACTCGCCACAGTGTTGGTTCACAGAGTGGAGTGTATAGCACCTTGCTGCCTGTTCTGCGCATTCAGTTCCTAACAGTGCTACCTAAATGAAACAAGAGGTTAGTTCAGTGAGGCACTCGCCACAGTGTTGTTTCCCAGAGGAAATCGTATGGCTCTTTGCTGCTAGTTCTGTGCATTCAGGTTTTAACGGTGCTACCTAAAGGAAACAAGAGGTTAGTTCAGTGAGGCATTCGCCACTGTGTTGTTTCACAGAGTAAAGCGTATGGCTCTTTGCTGCTAGTTCTGCGCTTTCATTTTTTAACTGTGCTACCTAGGTGAAACAAGAGGTTAGTTCAGTGAGGCACTCGCCACAGTCTTGTTTCACAGAGGAAAGCCTATGGCTCTTTGCTGCTAGTTCTGCGCATTCAGGTTTTTACCGTGCTCTCTAAATGAAACAAGAGGTTAGTTCATTGAGGAACTCGCCACAGTGTTGGTTCACAGAGGGGAGTGTATAGCAGGTTGCTGCCTGTTCGGCGCATTCATTTCCTAACAGTGCTACCTATATGATACAAGAGGTTAGTTCAGTGAGGCACTCGCCACTGTGTTGTTGCACACAGTAAAACGTAAGACTCGTTGCTGCTAGTTCTAGGCATTCAGTTTTTAACCGTGCTACCTAAATGAAACAAGAAGTTAGTTCACTGAGGCACTCGCCATAGTGTTGGTTCACAGAGTGGAGTGTATAGCACCTGGCTGCCCGTTCTGCACATTCAGTTCCTATTATTGCTACCTAAATGAAACAAGAGGTTAGTTCAGTGAGTCACTCGCCACTGTGTTGTTTCACAGAGTAAAGCGTATGGCTCTTTGCTGCTAGTTCTCTGCATTCAGCTTTTAACCTTCCTAAGTGAAACAAGAGGTTAGTTCAGTGAGGCACTCTCCAAGTGTTGTTTCACAGAGTAATGCGTACGGCTCTTTCCTGCTAGTTCTGCGCATTCAGTTTTTAACCGTGCTATCTAAGTGAAACAATAGGTGAGTTCAGTGAGGCACTCGCCAAAGTGTTCCTTCACAGCGTGGAGTATGTAGCAATTTGCTCCCTGTTCTTCGCATTCAGTTCTTAACGGCGCTACCTAAATGAAACAAGAGGTTAGTTCAATGAGGCACTCGCCAAAGTGTTCCTTCACAGAGTGGAGTATGTAGGAATTTAGTGCCTGTTCCGCGCATTCAGTTCTTAACCGTGCTAACTTAAACAAACAAGAGGTTAGTTCAATGAGGCACTCGCCAATCTGTTGTTTCACACAGTAAAGCGTATGGCTCTTTGCTGCTAGTTCTGCGCATTTAGGTTTTAACTGTGCTACCTAAATGAAACAAGAGGTTAGTTCACTGAGGCACTCGCCACTGTGTTGTTTCACAGAGTAAAGCGTATGGCTCTTTGCTGCTAGTTCTGCTCATTCAGTTTTTAACCGTGCTACGTAAATGAAACAAGAGCTTAGTTCAGTGGGGCACTCGCCACTGTGTTGTTTCACTGAGTAAAGCGTATGGCTCTTTGCTGCTAGTTCTCTGCATTCAGCTTTTAACCGTCCTAACTGAGTGAAACAAGAGGTTATTTCATTGAGGCACTCGCCACTGTATTGTTTCACAGAGTAAAGCGTATGGCTCTTTGCTGCTAGTTCTGCTCATTCAGTTTTTAACCGTGTTATCTAAGTGAAACAAGAGGTTAGTTCAGTGAGGCACTCGCCACAGTGTTGGTTCACAAAGTGGAGTGTATTCCACCTTGCTGCCCTTTCTGCGCTTTCAGTTCCTAACATTGCTACCTAAATGAAACAAGAGGTTAGTTCAATGAGGCACTTGCCACAGTGTTGGTTCACAGAGTGGAGTCTATCGAACGTTGCTGCTATTTCTACGCATTCAATTCCTAACCATGCTACCTAAATGAAACAAGATGATAGCTCAATGAGGCACTCGCCAAAGTGTTGCATCACAGTGGAGAGTAGGGATCTTTGCTTCCAGTTTTATGCATTCAGTTTCTAACACTGCTACCTGAATGAACAAGAGGTTAGTTCAATGAGGCACTCGCCAAAGTGTTCCTTCACAGAGTGGAGTATGTAGGAATTTACTGCCTGTTCTGCGCATTCAGTTCTTAACCGTGCTAACTTAAACAAACAAGAGGTTAGTTCAATGAGGCACTCGCCAATCTGTTGTTTCACAGAGTACAGCCTATGGCTCTTTGCTGCTAGTTCTGCGCATTTAGGTTTTAACCGTGCTACCTAAATGAAACAAGAGGTTAGTTCATTGAGGCACTCGCCACTGTGTTGTTTCACAGAGTAAATCGTATAGCTCTTTGCTGCTAGTTCTGCTCATTCAGTTATTAACCGTGCTACATAAATGAAACAAGAGCTTAGTTCAGTGGGGCACTGGCCACTGTGTTGTTTCACAGAGTAAAGCGTATGGCTCTTTGCTGCTAGTTCTCTGCATTCAGCTTTTAACCGTCCTAACTAAGTGAAACAAGAGGTTAGTTCAGTGAGGCACTCGCCAAAGTGTTCCTTCACAGATTGGAATATGTTGCAATTTGCTTCCTGTTCTGCGCATTCAGTTCTTAACCGTGCTACCTAAAGAAACAAGTGGTTAGTCCAATGAGGCACTTGCCACAGAGTTGCTTCACAGAATGGAGTTTATAGCACGTTGCTTCCTATTCTGCGCATTCAGTTCTTAACCTTGCTCCCTAAATGAAACAAGAGGTTAGTTCAGTGAGGCACTCGCCACAGTGTTGTTTCACAAAGGAAAGCCTATGGATCTTTGCTGCTAGTTCTGCGCATTGAGTTTTTAACCGTGCTACATAAGTGATACAAGAGGTTAGTTCGATGAGGCACTCGCCACTGTTGTTTCACAGAGTAAAGCGTATGGCTCTTTGCTGCTCGTTCTGCGCATTCAGTTTAAAGCTTGCTTCCTAAGTGAAACAAGAGGTTAGTTCAGTGAGGCACTCGACACAGTGTTGGTTCACAGAGTGGAGTGTGTAGAACCTTGCTGCCCGTTCTGCGCATTAAGTTCCTAGCAGTGCTACCTAAATGAAAGAAGAGGTTAGTTCAGTGAGGCACTCGCCACTGTGTTGTTTCACAGAATAAAACTTATGGCTCTTTGCTGCCTGTTCTGCTTATTCAGTTCTTAACCGTGCTACCTAAATGAAACAAGAGGTTAGTTCAGGGCGGCACACGCCACTGTGTTGTTTCACAGAGTAAAGCGTATGGCTCTTTGCTGCTAGTTCTGCGCTTTCATGTTTTAACCGTGCTACCTAGGTGAAACAAGAGGTTATTTCAGTGAGGTACTCGCCACAGTGTTGTTTCACAAAGGAAAGCCTATGGATCTTTGCTGCTAGTTCTGCACGTTGAGTTTTTAACCGTACTACCTAAGTGAAACAAGAGGTTAGTTCAGTGAGGCATTCGCCAAAGTGTTCCTTTACAGAGTGGAGTATGTAGCAATTTGCTGCCTGTTCTGCGCATTTAGTTCTTAACCGTGCTAACTAAAAGAAACAAGAGGTTAGTTCAATGAGGCACTCGCCACTGTGTTGTTTCCCAGAATAAAGCATATGGCTCTTTGCTGCTAGTTCAGCGCATTCACTTTTTTAACCGTGCTACCTAAGTGAAACAAGAGGTTTGTTCAATGAGGCACTCGCCACTGTGTTGTTTCACAGAATAAAACTTATGGCTCTTTGCTGCCTGTTCTGCTTATTCAGTTCTTAACCGTGCTACCTAAATTAAACAAGAGGTTAGTTCAGGGCGGCACACGCCACTGTGTTGTTTCGCAGAGTAAAGCCTATGGCTCTTTGCTGCTAGTTCTGTGAATTCAGTTTTTAACCGTGACTACTAGGTGAAACAAGAGCTTATGTTCAGTGAGGCACTCGCCACTGTGTTGTTTCACAGAGTAAAGCGTATGGCTCTTTGCTGCTAGTTCTCCTCATTCAGTTTTTAACCGTGCTATCTAAGTGAAACAAGAGGTTAGTTCAGTGAGGCACTCGCCACAGTGTTGGTTCACAGAGTGGAGTGTATAGCACCTGGCTGCCCGTTCTGCACAATCAATTCCTATCATTGCTACCTAAATGAAACAAGAGGTTAGTTCAGTGAGGCACTCTCCACTGTGTTGTTTCACAGAGTAAAGCGTACGGCTCTTTGCTGCTAGTTCTGCGCATTCAGTTTTTAATCGTGCTATCTAAGTGAAACAATAGGTGAGTTCAGTGAGGCACTCGCCAAAGTGTTCCTTCACAGCGTGGAGTATGTAGCAATTTGCTCCCTGTTCTTCGCATTCAGTTCTTAACGGCGCTACCTAAATGAAACAAGAGGTTAGTTCAATGAGGCACTCGCCAAAGTGTTCCTTCACAGAGTGGAGTATGTAGGAATTTAGTGCCTGTTCCGCGCATTCAGTTCTTAACCGTGCTAACTTAAACAAACAAGAGGTTAGTTCAATGAGGCACTCCCCAATCTGTTGTTTCACAGAGTAAAGCGTATGGCTCTTTGCTGCTAGTTCTGCGCATTTAGGTTTTAACTGTGCTACCTAAATGAAACAAGAGGTTAGTTCACTGAGGCACTCGCCATGTGTTGTTTCACAGAGTAAAGCGTATGGCTCTTTGCTGCTAGTTCTGCTCATTCAGTTTTTAACCGTGCTACGTAAATGAAACAAGAGGTTAGTTCAGTGAGGCACTCGCCACTGTGTTGTTTTACTGAGTAAAGCGTATGGCTCTTTGCTGCTAGTTCTGCATTCAGCTTTTAACCGTCCTAACTGAGTGAAACAAGAGGTTATTTCATTGAGGCACTCGCCACTGTGTTGTTTCACAGAGTAAAGCCTATGGGTCTTTGCTGCTAGTCTAGGCATTCAGTTTTAACCGTGGTACCTAAATGAAACAAGAGGTCAGTTCAGTGAGGCACTCGCCACTGTGTTGTTTCACATAGTAAAGCGTATTGCCCTTTGCTGCTAGTTCTGCGCATTCAGTTTTTAACCGTGCTATCTAAGTGAAATAAGAGGTTAATTCAGTGAGGCACTGGACACAGTGTTGGTTCACAGAGTGGAGTGTGTAGAACCTTGCTGCCCGTTCTGCGCATTCAGTTCCTAACAGTGCTACCTAAATGAAAGAAGAGGTTAGTTCAGTGAGGCACTCGCCACTGTGTTGTTTCACAGAGTAAAGCGTATGGCTCTTAGCTACTAGTTCTGCGCTTTCATTTCTTAACCGTGCTACCTAGGTGAAACAAGAGGTTAGTTCAGTGTGGCACTCGCCACAGTGTTGTTTCACAGAGGAAAGCCTATGGCTCTTTGCTGCTAGTTCTGCGCATTCAGTTTTTAACCGTACTACCTAAGTGAAACAAGAGGTTATTTCAGTGAGGCATTCGCCAAAGTGTTCCTTTACAGAGTGGAGTATGTAGCAATTTGCTGCCTGTTCTGCGCATTTAGTTCTTAACTGTGCTAACTAAAAGAAACAAGAGGTTAGTTCAATGAGGCACTCGCCACTGAGTTGTTTCCCATAATAAAGCATATGGCTCTTTGCTGCTAGTTCTGCGCATTCAGTTTTTAACCGTGCTACCTAAGTGAAACAAGAGGTTAGTTCAATGAGGCACTCGCCACAGTGTTGGTTCACAGAGTGGAGTGTATAGCACCTTGGTGCCTGTTCTGCGCATTCAGTTCCTAACAGTGCTACCTAAATGAAACAAGAGGTTAGTTCAGTGAGGCAGTCGCCACAGTGTTGTTTCCCAGAGGAAATCGTATGGCTCTTTGCTGCTAGTTCTGTGCATTCAGGTTTTAACCGTGCTACCTAAAGGAAACAAGAGGTTAGTTCAGTGAGGCATTCGCCACTGTGTTGTTTCACAGAGTAAAGCGTATGGCTCTTTGCTGCTAGTTCTGCGCTTTCATTTTTTAACTGTGCTACCTAGGTGAAACAAGAGGTTAGTTCAGTGAGGCACTCGCCACAGTCTTGTTTCACAGAGGAAAGCCTATGGCTCTTTGCTGCTAGTTCTGCGCATTCAGGTTTTACCGTGCTCTCTAAATGAAACAAGAGGTTAGTTCATTGAGGAACTCGCCACAGTGTTGGTTCACAGAGGGGAGTGTATAGCAGGTTGCTGCCTGTTCGGCGCATTCATTTCCTAACAGTGCTACCTATATGATACAAGAGGTTAGTTCAGTGAGGCACTCGCCACTGTGTTGTTGCACACAGTAAAACGTAAGACTCGTTGCTGCTAGTTCTAGGCATTCAGTTTTTAACCGTGCTACCTAAATGAAACAAGAAGTTAGTTCACTGAGGCACTCGCCATAGAGTTGGTTCACAGAGTGCAGTGTATAGCACCTGGCTGCCCGTTCTGCACATTCAATTCCTATCATTGCTACCTAAATGAAACAAGAGGTTAGTTCAGTGAGGCACTCGCCACTGTGTTGTTTCACAGAGTAAAGCGTATGGCTCTTTGCTGCTAGTTCTCTGCATTCAGCTTTTTAACTTCCTAAGTGAAACAAGAGGTTAGTTCATGAGGCACTCGCCACTGTGTGTTTCACAGAGTATGCGTAGGCTCTTTGCTGCTAGTTCTGCGCATTCAGTTTTAACCGTGCTACTAAATGAAACAAGAGGTTAGTTCATGAGGCACTCGCCAAGTGTTTTTCACAGTGGATATGTAGCAATTTGCTGCTGTTTTGCGCATTCAGTTTTAACGGCTACCTAAATGAAACAAGAGGTTAGTTCATGAGGCACTCGCCAAGTGTTTTCACAGAGTGGAGTATGTGGTTGCTGCCTGTTCTGCGCATTCAGTTTTAACCGTGCTACTAATGAAACAAGAGGTTAGTTAGTGAGGCACTCGCCATGTGTTGTTTCACAGTAAAGCGTATGGCTCTTTGCTGCTAGTTCTGCGCATTCAGTTAACCGTGCTACCTAAATGAAACAAGAGGTTAGTTCATGAGGCACTCGCCACTGTGTTGTTTCACAGGTAAAGAGTATGGCTCTTTGCTGCTAGTTCTGCTCATTCAGTTTTTAACCGTGTTATCTAAGTGAAACAAGAGGTTAGTTCAGTGAGGCACTCGCCACAGTGTTGGTTCACAAAGTGGAGTGTATTCCACCTTGCTGCCCTTTCTGCGCTTTCAGTTCCTAACATTGCTACCTAAATGAAACAAGAGGTTAGTTCAATGAGGCACTTGCCACAGTGTTGGTTCACAGAGTGGAGTCTATCGAACGTTGCTGCTATTTCTACGCATTCAATTCCTAACCATGCTACCTAAATGAAACAAGATGATAGCTCAATGAGGCACTCGCCAAAGTGTTGCATCACAGTGGAGAGTAGGGATCTTTGCTTCCAGTTTTATGCATTCAGTTTCTAACACTGCTACCTGAATGAACAAGAGGTTAGTTCAATGAGGCACTCGCCAAAGTGTTCCTTCACAGAGTGGAGTATGTAGGAATTTACTGCCTGTTCTGCGCATTCAGTTCTTAACCGTGCTAACTTAAACAAACAAGAGGTTAGTTCAATGAGGCACTCGCCAATCTGTTGTTTCACAGAGTCCAGCCTATGGCTCTTTGCTGCTAGTTCTGCGCATTTAGGTTTTAACCGTGCTACCTAAATGAAACAAGAGGTTAGTTCATTGAGGCACTCGCCACTGTGTTGTTTCACAGAGTAAATCGTATAGCTCTTTGCTGCTAGTTCTGCTCATTCAGTTATTAACCGTGCTACATAAATGAAACAAGAGCTTAGTTCAGTGGGGCACTGGCCACTGTGTTGTTTCACAGAGTAAAGCGTATGGCTCTTTGCTGCTAGTTCTCTGCATTCAGCTTTTAACCGTCCTAACTAAGTGAAACAAGAGGTTAGTTCAGTGAGGCACTCGCCAAAGTGTTCCTTCACAGATTGGAATATGTTGCAATTTGCTTCCTGTTCTGCGCATTCAGTTCTTAACTGTGCTACCTAAAGAAACAAGTGGTTAGTCCAATGAGGCACTTGCCACAGAGTTGCTTCACAGAATGGAGTTTATAGCACGTTGCTTCCTATTCTGCGCATTCAGTTCTTAACCTTGCTCCCTAAATGAAACAAGAGGTTAGTTCAGTGAGGCACTCGCCACAGTGTTGTTTCACAAAGGAAAGCCTATGGATCTTTGCTGCTAGTTCTGCGCATTGAGTTTTTAACCGTGCTACATAAGTGATACAAGAGGTTAGTTCGATGAGGCACTCGCCACTGTTGTTTCACAGAGTAAAGCGTATGGCTCTTTGCTGCTCATTCTGCGCATTCAGTTTAAAGCTTGCTTCCTAAGTGAAACAAGAGGTTAGTTCAGTGAGGCACTCGACACAGTGTTGGTTCACAGAGTGGAGTGTGTAGAACCTTGCTGCCCGTTCTGCGCATTAAGTTCCTAGCAGTGCTACCTAAATGAAAGAAGAGGTTAGTTCAGTGAGGCACTCGCCACTGTGTTGTTTCACAGAATAAAACTTATGGCTCTTTGCTGCCTGTTCTGCTTATTCAGTTCTTAAACCGTGCTACCTAAATGAAACAAGAGGTTAGTTCAGGGCGGCACACGCCACTGTGTTGTTTCACAGAGTAAAGCGTATGGCTCTTTGCTGCTAGTTCTGCGCTTTCATGTTTTAACCGTGCTACCTAGGTGAAACAAGAGGTTATTTCAGTGAGGTACTCGCCACAGTGTTGTTTCACAAAGGAAAGCCTATGGATCTTTGCTGCTAGTTCTGCACGTTGAGTTTTTAACCGTACTACCTAAGTGAAACAAGAGGTTAGTTCAGTGAGGCATTCGCCAAAGTGTTCCTTTACAGAGTGGAGTATGTAGCAATTTGCTGCCTGTTCTGCGCATTTAGTTCTTAACCGTGCTAACTAAAAGAAACAAGAGGTTAGTTCAATGAGGCACTCGCCACTGTGTTGTTTCCCAGAATAAAGCATATGGCTCTTTGCTGCTAGTTCAGCGCATTCACTTTTTAACCGTGCTACCTAAGTGAAACAAGAGGTTTGTTCAATGAGGCACTCGCCACTGTGTTGTTTCACAGAATAAAACTTATGGCTCTTTGCTGCCTGTTCTGCTTATTCAGTTCTTAACCGTGCTACCTAAATGAAACAAGAGGTTAGTTCAGGGCGGCACACGCCACTGTGTTGTTTCGCAGAGTAAAGCCTATGGCTCTTTGCTGCTAGTTCTGTGAATTCAGTTTTTAACCGTACTACTAGGTGAAACAAGAGCTTATTTCAGTGAGGCACTCGCCACTGTGTTGTTTCACAGAGTAAAGCGTATGGCTCTTTGCTGCTAGTTCTCCTCATTCAGTTTTTAACCGTGCTATCTAAGTGAAACAAGAGGTTAGTTCAGTGAGGCACTCGCCACAGTGTTGGTTCACAAAGTGGAGTGTATAGCACCTTGCTGCCCTTTCTGCGCATTCAGTTCCTAACATTGCTACCTAAATGAAACAACAGGTTAGTTCAATGAGGCACTTGCCACAGTGTTGGTTCACAGAGTGGAGTCTATCGCACGTTGCTGCTATTTCTACCCAATCAATTCCTAACCATGCTACCTAAATGAAACGATATGATAGCTCAATGAGGCACTCGCCAAAGTGTTTCTTCACAGAGTGGAGTGTAGGGAACTTTGCTTCTAGTTTTACGCATTCAGTTCCTAACACTGCTACCTGAATGAAACAAGAGGTTAGTTCAATGAGGCACTCGTCACAGTGTTGCATCACAGAGTGGAGTATGTAGCACTTTGCTGCCTGGTCTTGGCATTCTGTTCTTAACGGCCCTACCTAAATGAAACAAGAGGTTAGTTCAATGAGGCACTCGCCACAGTGTTGTTTCACAGAGTGGAGTGTATAGAACGTTGCTGCCTGTGGTGCGCATTCAATTCCTAACAGTGCTTCCTAAATGAAACAAGAGGTTAGTTCTGTGAGTCACTCGCCACTGTGTTGTTTCAGAGAGTAAAGCGTATGGCTCTTTGCTGCTAGTTCTGCACATTCAGTTTTTAACCGTGCTACCTAAATGAAACAAGAGGTTAGTTCAGTGAGGCACTCGCCACAGTGTTGGTTCACAAAGTGGAGTGTATAGCACCTTGCTGCCCTTTCTGCGCATTCAATTCTTAACCGTGCTAACTAAAAGAAACAAGAGGTTAGTTCAATGAGGCACTCGCCACTGTGTTGTTTCACAGAGTAAAGCGTATGGGTCTTTGCTGCTAGTTCTGCGCATTCAGTTTTTAACCGTGCTACCTAAGTGAAACAAGAGGTAGAACAGTGAGGCACTCGCTACAGTGTTGTTTCACAGAGTAATGTGTGTGCCACTTCGCTCCAAGATCTTTGCATTGGGTTCCAAGCGCTGCTACCCTACTGGTACAGGTTAGGGAATGAGGCCTTTCACACCTTGTTGTTTCACAGAATTTAGTAGAGAACACTTTGCTGCTAGTTCAGCGAATTGGATACCGTACACTGCTATCTTACTGATACAAGAGGTTACGTCAGAGAGTCACTCGCCACAGTGTTGTTTCAGAGACAGGAGTGTATGGCACTTTGCTGCCAGTTCTGGGCATTCAGTTAGTAACCTTGCTACTTATATGAAACAAGGGTTTAGTTCACTGAGGCACTCGCCACAGTTTTGGTTCACAGAGTGGAGTATATAGCACGTGGCTTCTATTTCTGTGCATTCTGTTCCTAACCGTGCTACCTAAATGAGTTCAACGAGGCACTCGCCACAGTGTTGCTTCACAGAGTGGTTATATAGCACATCGCTCCAACATTTGTGCATTGGATTCCATACGCTGCTAACGTACTGAAACAGGTTAGAGGAATGAGTCCTTCCACTCAGTGTTGTTTCACAGAAATGAGTACACGACACTTCGCTGCTAGTTCTGCGAATTGGATTCCGAACACTGCTACCTTACTGAAGCAAGAGGTTACTTCAGAGAGGCACTCGCCCCAGTGTTGTTTCACAGAGTGGACTGTATGGCACTTTGCTGCCTGTTCTGCACATTCAGTTCCTAACCGTGCTACCTAACTGAAACAAGAGGTTAGTTCAATGAGGCACTCGACACAGTGTTGTTTCACAGAGTTGTGTGTATGGCAATTCGCTCCAAGATCTTTGCAATGGATTCCAAACGCTGCTAACCTACTGAATCAGGTTGGAGGAATGAGGCCTTCCACACAGTGTTGTTTCACAGAATTGAGTAGAGGACACTTTGCTGCTAGTTCTGCGAGTTGGATACCGTACACTGCTACCTTACTGAAACAAGAGGTTACTTCAGAGAGGCACTCGCCACAGTGTTGTTTCACAGACCGGAGTGTATGGCACTTTGCTTCCTGATCTGCGCTTTCAGCTTCTCGTACTGCTACCTTACCGATACAAGATGTTACTTGAAAGAGGCAATCCCCACAGGGTTATTTCACAGAGATGAGGCATGTCACCTCTCATGATTCTATATCACACTTGCTGAAACAAGCTGGTTGTTGTAGGCGGCCATCAGCACTGCGTTCTTTCACAGAGTTTCCCACAGTGTTGTTTCACAGAGTTGTGTGTATGGCACTTAGGTCTAAAATCTGTGCGTTGGATTCCACGCGCTGTTAACTTACTGAAACATGGAGTAGAGGAATGAGGCCTTCCACACAGTGTTGTTTCTCAGAATTGAGTGTACAACACTTTGCTGCTTGTTCTACGAATTGGGTTCGTCTACTGCTACCTTACTGAAACAAGTGTTTACTTCAGTGAGGCACTCGCCATAGTTTTATTTCACCGAGTGGAGTGTATGGCTCTGCGCATTCAGTTCCTCACACTGCTAACTTACTGAAACAAGATGTAACTTGAAGGAGGAGTTCCCCACAGTGTTATTGCAGAGAGTTGAGTGCATGCCACCTCGCTACCTGTTCTGCTCTTTCTATATCACACACCGCTTACTTGCTGAAAGAAGCTGTTCGTTGCAGGAGGCATTCCGCACTGTGTTGTTTCACAGAGTTGAGTCTATGGCACGTTGCTGCTAGTTCTGTGCATTCGGTTCCTCACACTGTTAACTTACTGACACAAGATGTAACTTTTAAGAGGCACTACCCACAGTGTTACTTCAGAGAGTTGAGTGCATGGTACTTTGCTGCCTGTTCTGCGCATTCTATATCACACACTGCTAACTTGCTGAAACAACCTGTTAGTTGCAGGAGGCCTTCCCCACTGCATTGTTTCACAGAGTTGAGTGTATGAGACTTCACTACTAGGTCTGTGCATTCTGTATCACACAATGCTAACCTATTGAAACAAGAGTTTAGTTCAATGAGGCATTCCCCACCGTGTTGTTTCACCGAGTTGAGTGCATGCCTCCTCGCTGCCTGTTCTGCGCATTTTATGTCACACACTGCTTACTTGCTGAAACAAGCTGTTAGTTGCGGGAGGCCTTTCATACTCCGTTGTTTCACAGAGTTGAGTATATGCCACTTCGCTGCTATGTGTGCACATTCAGTTTCACACCATGCTAACTTACTGAAATGAGCGGTTAGTTGAATGGGGCATTCCCAACTGTGTTGTTTCTCAGAGCGCAGACCTCCCAGAGAAGTGCCACACACTCAACTCTTGAAGCAACCCTGTGCAAAATGCCTCTTTCACGTAACATGTAGTTTCAGTTAGTTAGCAGTGTGAGGAACTGAACGCGCAGAAGTAGCAAAGTGTCATTCGCTCCAGGCTGTGAAACAACATGGTGGGGAATGCCTCTTTCAACTAACATCTTTGTTCTGTAAATTAAGTGGTTGTGGATTGCCGTGAGCAGAACTAGGAGCAAAGTGTTATGCACTCGTCTCTGTGAAACAACACTGTAGCAAATGGCTCCTTCAACTAATATCGTGTTTCAGTAAGTTAGCATTGTGTGAAACTGAATGCGCAGACCTCGCAGTGATGTGCCATACAGTCAACTCTGTGAAACAACACTGTGGGGAATGCCTCTTTCATCTAACATCTTGTGTCAGTAAGTTAGCAGTGTGAGGAAATGAATGGGCAGAACTAGCAGCGAGGTGCCATATGCTCCAGGCCTTGAAACAACGCTGTGGGGAAGCCTAATTCAACTAACATCTTGTTTCTGTAAGTTTAGAGTGTGTGGATTCCCATGATCAGAACTAGGAGCAAAGTACTGTGCAATCATCTCTGTGAAACAACACTGTGGGGAATGCCTCCTTCCCCTAATATCTTGTTTCAGTAAGTTACCAGTGTGTGAAATTGAATGGCAGAACTAGCAGCGAATTGTCGTCATAAGCTTCACTCTGTGAAACAACACTGTGGGGATTGCCTCATTGACCCAACCTCTTGTTTCCATAAATTAGCATTGTGAGAAACTGATTGCGCAGACCTCGCAGCGAAGTGCCACACACTCAACTCTGTGAAACAACACTGTGGAAAATGCCTCTTTTGCATAACACCTAGTTTCGGTAAGTTAGCAGTGTGAGGACCTGAATGCACAGAACTAGCCGCGAAGTGCCATATGCTCCAATCTGTGAAGCAACACTGTCGGGAATGCCTCATTGAATAAACATCTTGTTTCATTAAGTTAAGAGGGTGTGGATTCCCATACACAGAACTAGCAGTGAAGTGCTATGAACTCAACTCTGTGAATCAACACGGTGGGGAATGCCTCTTTGAACTATCCTCTTGTTTCAGTAAGTTAGCATTGTATGAAATTGAATGCACAGACTAGCAGCGAAGTCCAATAGACTCCGTTCTGTGAATCAGCACTGTGGGGAATGCCTCAATCAACTAACATCTTGTTTCAGCAAGTTAGCAGTGTGAGGAACTGAGTGCGCAGAACTAGCAACAAAGTGCCATACACTCCACAACACTGTGAAACAACAAGTGGGGAATACCTAATTCAACTAACATCTTGTTTCTGTAAGTTAAGAGGGTGTGGATTCCCGTGAGCAGAACTAGGAGGAAAGTGCTGTGCACTCATCTCTGTGAAACAACACTGTGGGGCAACGCCTCAAGCAACTAATAACTTGTTTCAGTAAGTTATCAGTGTGTGAAACTGAATGCGCAGAACTAGCAGCGAGATGCCATTCACTCTACTCTGTGAAACAACACTGTGAGGAACGCCTCATTGAACTAAGCGCTTGTTTCAGTAAGTTACCAATGTGTGAAAGTGAATGCGCAGACCTACCAGCGAAGTGCAATACACTCAATTCTATGAAACATCACTGTGGAGAATGCTTCATCCGACTAACGTTCTGTTTCAGTAAGTTAACAATGAGTAGATCCAACACGCAGGTCTTGGAGCGAAGTGCCATACACTCAACTCTGAAAAAACACTGTGGGGTATGTGTCTTTCAACCAACATCTTGTTTCAGTAAGTCAGCAGTTGTGTGGAATGGAATGGGTAGAACTAGCAGTGAAGTGCCATATACTGAACTCTGTGAAAATACACGGTGGAGAATGCCTCTTTCAGCTAACATCTTGTTACCGTAGCTGAGCAGTGTATGGAATCCAAAGCGCAGAACTAGCAATGAATGCCGTATTCTCCACTCTGTGAAAGAACACTGTAGGGAATGTCTCATTCAACTAACTTCTCGTTTCAGTGAGTGAGCAGCGTATGGAATCCAATGCGCAGAACTAGAAGCGAAGTGCAATATACCCAACTCTGGGATGGAATACTGTGGAGAAAACAAACTTCACCGAACATCCTGTTTCAGCAAGTTAGTAGTGTGGGATATCAAACGTGCAGAACCAGCAGCGAGGTGCCATACACTCAACTCTTTGAAACAATATTGTGGGGAATACCTCCTTTCACTAACATCTTGTTTCAGTAAGTCAGCAGTGTATGGATTCCAATGGACAGAAGGAGCGAAGTGCAATTCACTTAACTCTTTGAAACAACAGTGTGCGGAAGGCCTCCTTCAACCAACATCTTGTTTCAGCAAGTTAGCAGTGTGTGGAATCCAAATCGCAGATCTTGGAGCGAAGTGCCATACCCTCAACTCTGTAAAATAACACTGTGCGGAGTGCCTCAATCAACTAACACCTTGTTTCAGCATGTTAGCAGTGTGTGGAAGTGAGTGTGCAGAACTAGCAGCGAAGTGCCATACTCTCAACTCTGAAGCAAAACCGAGGGGAATGTCTCCTTCAACTAACGTCCTGTTTCAATAAAGTAGGAATTTGTTGAGTAACATTCACAGAAATAGGAGCAAAGTGCCATACGCTCAACTCTGTAAAACAACACTGTGGGGAATGCCTCCTTCAATTAACATCTTTTTTCAGTAAGTTCAGGGTGTGGCATCCCATGCGCAGAACCCGAAGCCAAGCACCATTCACTCAACTCTGGGATACAACGCTGTGGGGAATGTTAACTAACATCTTGTTTCAGGAAATGAGCGGTGGATGGAATCCATTGCGCAGCAATAGTTGCGAGGTCCAACACCCTCTACACTGAAAAAGCACTGTGGGGAATGCCTCCTTTCACTAACATTTTGTTTCAGTAAGTGAGCAGTGTTTGAAATCCATAGCGCAGAACTAGCAGTGATGGTCTGCCACACACTCAACTCTATGAAACAACACTGTGAGGAATGTGTCATTCAACTAACATCTTTGTTCAGGAAGTGAGGAGTGGTTTGAATCCCATTCGCAGAACTAGGAGCGGAGTGCAATGCACTCAATTGTGTCAAACAACACTGTTGGGAATGCATCAATCAACTGACATCTTGTTTCAGTGTGAGTAGTTTATTGAATCCCATGCATCCCATGCCCAGCACTAGGAGCATAGTGCAATACACTGAACTTAGTGAAACAACAATGTTCGGAACACATTATTGAACAAGCATCTCATTTCAGTAGGTCCGAAGTGTTGAATCAAACTCATGCGCAGAAATACAAGCTAACTGCAATGCACTCAATTCCGGTAACCAACACTGCGGGGTATGCATCATTCAATCAACATCTTCTTTCAGTAAGTTCAATTCCAGGCACAGAACTAGGAGCGAAGTGCCATACACTCAACTCTGTGAAACAAGAGTGATGGGAAAGTATCACTCAACTAACATCTGGTTTCAGTAAGTTAGTAGTGTATTGAATCCCATGCGCCGAACAAGGAGCTAAGTGCCGTGCACTCAAATCTGTGAATCAAGACTGTAGGGAATGCATCATTCAAGTACCATCTTCCTTCATTAAGTTGCTAGTGTGTTGAATCCTTTCCAAAGAACTAGGAGCGAAGTGAAATGCACTCAACTCTGCAAAACAACACTGTGGGGAATGCATGATTCACTAACATCTTGGCTCAGTAAGTGAGCAGTGTTTTGAATACCACGCGCAGAACTAGGACCAAAGTGCCATACACTCAACTCTGTGAAATAACACTGTGGGGAATGCATCATTCAACTGACACCTTGTTTCAGTAAGTTAGTGGTGTATTGGATCCCAGGCCCAGAACTAGAAGCGAGCGTCAATACACTGAAATCGTGAAACAACACTGTGCAGAACACATCTTTGAATTAACATCTCGTTTCAGTCAGTTAGTAGTGTGTTGAATTCCATGAGCAGAGCTAGGAGCAAAGTGCCATACATTCAACTCTATGAGAAAACACTCAGGGGAATGCATCATTCAACTGATACCTTGTTTCAGTAAGTTAGTAGTTTGTTGAATCCCATGCACAGAACTAGGAACAACGTGTCATACACTCCACTCTGTGAAACCACACTGTGATCATCATTTGACTACCCTCATGTGTCACTAGGTGAAGAGTTTTTAAATCCCCTGCAAGGACTAAGGGAAATGCCATATTCTCAACTCTGTTCATCAACATTGTGGAGGTTGCATCATTCAACTAACATCTTGTTTCGCTAAAATGAATGTGTTTGAAAACGTGTGCCCGGATCTTGGAGGGAAGTACCATATACTCGTTTTGTCAAAGAACACGGTGGGCAATGCTTCATTCATCTGACGCCTTGGTTCACTGTGTTAGTAGTGTTTGAAATCCAGGAAGGAGGTGTCCTCTTCTAAGGGCCAGATTGCCAGCAGCTGGTGCTGGGCCTCCCTTCTCCATATTTCACTTCCTCCAAGGTCTCTAGGACTCCAGCCCTCCTTATCCATCTTGACACATCTTTGATCTCTTGCATAACAAGGTTCTTTCTCCCATCCATCTCGGTCAGTGTCTCAAGAGTCCTATCATCTGCCTTCCACCTGGGGGTCTGGTCCAGTCCTTGTGTTCTGGGAGAGGTTTGGCCACAGGGCTCCTTCTTCATTAACTCACTGGGTTTCAAAATTACGTGGCCATTCAGATGCCCAGGGCATTGGAAGGCAACCAGCGGAGGTTGTTTGGGGGTGTAACCGGGCAGAGATTTGGGCAGGGAGCTGGTCTCCTTCTGGGCCGAGGGCAAATGAAGCCAGGCATCTTCGTTCCAAGTGGATCCCCATTCCCACTGGAAATGTCGAGCTTTAGCCCATCTCGTGCCCATATCTTTCCCCTTTCTGTATTTCTGACCATTTATGTTTGTCTCTCTTAGGACCCCTGGAGCCATCACTCACGCAGCTGGCATCGCTGGGTAGGCTGCAAAATCCCCCTCTGCTCCTGGTTCAGTGAGGGTGCTCAGGCTCTGCTCTACCAGAGGAAAGATGACCCAAGAAAGATGTCCCTGTGTGCCTGGTGCTTCGCCTGCTCTGCTATGGAGCGTGTGGGGGACCCTGATTGGTTCCCTGACCTGGATGATTGCTTTCCTTCCTTCTGGAATGCAGCCAGATTGCCCATGGGCAGTAGGCATGAGGAGGGCGTCGGCATTGGAAGAGCCTTTGCCAGGAATTAGGGAAGCAAGCGCTTGTTACAGATTCCTGAGCAAGAGCCCTCCAAAGCTAGTAGCTCCAGCTCCAGCACTGCTGGCTCCCTCGACTGATGGGAAAAGTGGCAGGGAGAGACCAAGCCAGAAACTGAGCCTCCTCAAGAAAGATGGCACGCTTCCTGCTCACAGAGTTCCCACGTAGAATCCTTCAGAGTGCTCTTTTGGCCTTAACCCACAGGACTCTCTTATTCGCAATACAAGCTGGTTGATAGGAGAGTGCACTGCATACTTCATTCTCCAAGTCATGTGTGATGAAGAACTCTGGCAGGCAATGGTGTGCCTGCATTGCCACCCCTGAGCCCTTTTGAGGAAAGACAGTTTGCATGGAAACTCTTCTGAGACAGTGTCTCAGCCTGGGGCTTTGGTGGTGTTTTTGTGATGGTGATAGAGGTGTTGCATTTGTCCCCTCTGAATTTTGTTTCAGAATGATGTGGCCCTCCCTAAACCCAGGGTGTGTGCAGGCAGCCAGGGAGAATGCTTGTGGGGAGGCTAAGCCAGAGTTTTGAGGTGGATCCCGCCTCCTGTGTGGGACAAGGGGAAGGAAGAGTCGTGGTCTCCTTGTTTCCCCCATGGCAATTTGAATGCACGGCTTGACTCACCTTATTGTCATTTCTCTACCATTGCTGCTCTCCGAACTTGGTCTCAGTTCACACGCGAGACCCTGTGTCTGTTCCCTGCACCAACAAACATCCCTGGAGCGGAGGTGAGTTCCAAGCCTTTCCTGGGCCAAGGCAGGGCTCGCAGAGTCTGATATCCCGGAGGACAGCTGACCCCCTGTCCATGAGCCCTTGGTGCTGGGAAGGCCACAGTACCGTGGCAATGAGTAGTCACATGGACCCTGCCCTAACGGCTGGAGCTACCCTCAATCGGAAGAACAGACAGTCTGTGCATGTGCAGCATGCTCCATGACCTGATCAGTGCACTGAAAGCCTTTAGAATATATTCTGCACCAAGGCATCGTTCCCACCTCTAGACCATTACATGGAAGGACCCTCTTTGCATCTTGGAACCTCTGCTGCCCCTCTCGATGAATATGATGGACAGAAACACACCAGAAGTCAACATTCCCCTCTATTTCTTAAGGAAGGATGTGGGCCTCTGGCTCACAGGGCTCCACAGAGCATCCTTTGGAACACTCCTGTAGCAAAAGCCCCCAAATGGTCCCTGTGATCCCTGAGCTGGCCTGCTTGTGAATACATTGTGCTAGTCAAGTTCAATTCAACATGAAGAACTCTGGGCCTCGGTGGATCCAGTTTCATAGCACAGGTTTATCATCCATCAAGGACCGTCATGGGGTCCATACAAATTCAGCCTTTCAGAGTGCTATCTCCGGCTTGCAGATGCCCAAAGGGGACAAGCCCTTAAGACTGTGGGAAAGCTGGAGAGAAAGGAGCCCGGGCCTTTTGGTTTCAGGACTACATGGACATTCAGAGCACTAGGACATCAAAAGGAGTCCAGTCGAGAGCTGTTTTTGGCCAGGCAGGGCCAGACGTATTAGCGGGGAGCTGGCTTCCTTGCTGGACCTAGGGGAATTGAGAGAAACATCTCCATTGCACATGGATCACATTCCCATTGCATGGAAATATTGAACGCCCTTTGGTCCTGGCTGAAGTCATTCCTGTGCTTCTGACTGCCTCTTCATTCACCCTTAGGTGCCATGGAGCTGGCATTCACCGAGCAGGCATCCGGGGATGGGCGTCCAGTGGGAGCTGGGTCTCTTGCTCAATAACAGCCATGAGCATCGGGTATCCCAAAGGAGAATAGCCTCCTATTCCTGAGCTTGGTGCTTGGCTGTCGGAAGCAAGGGGTGGAGGGGGGGCGGGTGGCTGGAGTGGAAGCAGCTCATCTCCTTGCTCTGCCTGTTTGAGGTGTGTTCCTTCTGAAAAGCAGACAGTTCACACTGGAGCAGTAGGCTCCAGAAGCTGGTCAGCACACAAAAGCCCTAGACACTAAGAGGGAACCACTTCCCCTCTCCACACTTTGGCGCCACAGCTGAGGGAAGCTCGCAGATACAGCACTGTCACTGCCTACTCCACTTCATGATGGGAAAAGTCAGAAATGCAGACCAATTCCCAGGGCTCTCCGGGTCCTTCTGAAAGAAGGCAGATCTGCTGCTGACAAGGCTCCCGCACAGAGACACTAGATGGCGCCGTTGCCTAAGCCATCAGTGTTCTTTCTCTTCTTCAGGCCAGATTGCTGGCAGCTGAAGCTGGGCACTTCCTTTTCCATATTTTCCTTCAATCCAGGTCTGCAGAACTCCTGCCATCCTGAATCATCGGGACACATCTTTACTCTCATATAGAAACAGGGTTCTTGTCACAACTGTTACTTCAGAGTAACGTACTCAAGAGTCCTATCTGAAGAGAGCGTTTTTCAGTTTCTTGTCCTAAGTGACAGCCCTGCATTAGTTTGAAGCCAGTTCTCTCTTCTGCTAAACATAGAGGGGTACTGTGTTAGAGGTAGTGTGCCCCAGACTTCGGCTTACTGTGAACCTCCTTAAGGGTTATCATTGCTGAGAATTCTGTTTTGATTGCTGTTTGCTGTGAACACTGTGAAACTTTTCTTGGGGTGCTGTGAGGCCTGTTTCGTTTGCTATGTATTAGACTAAGTTGCTGTATGTTAAATCTTGTTAGGCATTTGAGTTAGAGACTTCGGAATGCACTAGACTCCTGACCCATTTGCTGTGATTGCTGTGAACCCTGTTTGCTGTGTTCGAGAATTGCCGTGTTGTGAAAGTATAGTGCTGTTAAGGCTAAGGCCACTCCATTTTGGTTAAAGATCCATCTTAGAGTAGTTCTGGGCCCCGAGTTCCAGGAAAACGAGTCACCCTGGACTCTGCCCCGGGTTCCGGGAAACAGAGTAGCCAAAAGGCCGGACCCAGATTAGCAGACCCGGTCACCACCCCGGGTGGGACTGGACCCTGATTAGCAGACCCTGTCTCCACCTTGAGTTCCAGGGAAACCACAGGAAGTCAGATTCCTAGAATAGCCCCTAGCAAAACTAATCAGTGTCCAGCCCACACACGCTGACCATTTGATTCTGCGCGGGACCCCCAAGCTAAGCCAATCCATAGCTAGCCCGCACCCGCCAAGTATGAAATACTCAATGAGAAACTAGCCACGAAATCCAATCCATCAATTCAAAGGATCCCCATTCCCGCCCAAAAAGTGTACTCAAACCCTCATAAAAAGCCTGTGTAAACCTGGCTCAGGGCTCTTGCCACTGCACCGCTGCGTCGGGAGGTGCGAGAGTCCGAGCTTGAGCTTCGAATAAAGACCCTTTGTGTTTGCATCAGTCCCGCTCCCCGGCGGTCTTCTTGGGATCCAGAATTGGGCACAAAAATTGGTGCGTTGGCCGGGAATCCCCGAGACCCCAAGGGACCCCAGAGCTGAAGGGTCCTGCACCGGTCAATGAGTCTGTGTTTTGTTGTCCTGTCTGTCTGTGCTGTTTGGTAAGTCTGTGCTGCTCAAGTGAGCCTATGAAAGTGAACAGGGAGCTCCCGTGGTATCCTGGGCCAGCCAAAAGCCCTAAGTCGGACGTTGCTGTTGGGTTTCTGTGCGGGGGAGTTCTGGGAGGACGTCCTGAACCCCCTTCTGGGGTAGTCTCGTTCTTCAGGGAGGATGAACCACTCATCCGTAAAGGTCTCGTTCTTCAAGAGAGGCAAACCCCCTGTCTGGTTAAGTCTCGCTTTCAGGAGGGACAAACCCACGGCTGTACGTCCTCGCTCTGCAGGAGAGGACAAAAACCCCTGTCTGTAAGTCCCTCGTTCTTCAGGTTAGTCCTCGTTCTTCAGGAGAGGACAAACCTCTTGTCTGAAAGTCCTCGTTCATCAAGAGAGGACAAACCCCTTGTCTGAAAGTCCTCGTTCTTCAGGAGACGACAAACCCCTTACTGTAGAAGTCCGTCTTCAGGAGAGGACAAACTGCTTATCTGGGAAAGCCCTCATGCTTCCCGAGAGAAGCAAACAGGGCACTCATAGACTATCGCCCCTCAGATCACTTTCGGTTTTGTTTAAAGGAGCACAGAGGAAAATTCCTTGGCTGTTGTGACTTTCTGTTATGTGTTGACTTCGTGTTTGTGACTCTTTGCACTGACGATATAGAACAGACTGTGACGACTCCTCTTTCTCTCATGACGAAGCATTTTAAAGATGTTAAACCGGGCTCACGACCTGAGCCTTGAAATTAAAAGAGAAAAATTCATAACCTTTGTTCCTCCAAGTGGCCATCGCTGAACGTCGGATGGCCACCCGAGGGCACCTTAAACTTACCTATTCTCTTACAGGTTAAGCAGGTCATCTTCCCCAGGTCAGGGACACCCAGACCAGATCCCCTATGTCTTGACATGGCAGGATCTGATTGAGACTCCCCCTGTTTGGTTAAAGCCCTTCCTCCGCCGCCGCCGATGACATCCACCAAAAGTGTTCTCGCTCTGCAGGAGCGGGAATCCCCTATGGGAACCCCTACCCCACGCACCAGGCCATCAGCCCTGCTTTACCCCGTACTCCAAAATGAGTCTGATGAGGAGATACTGCTTCCCCCACCCTATCAGCCACAAGTGCAGCCTGGTGGCACTGCTGCGGAAGGTGCCGAAAGTCAAGCGGCACCAGATATTGGGGCACCTGCTAGGACAGGCCCTGCTGCAGGGACTCGGGGGAGGGCCCATAGAGTAACACAATCCCCGCAGGGACCAGCTAACTCTACCATCCTTCCCCTGTGAGCAATAGCTCCCCCGGACGGGGCAAGGAACCAAATGCTGTATTATTGGCCTTTGCTACTAGCGATTCATATAACTGGAGGACCCAAATTCCAAATTCCAGAAAATCCTAAAGATGGAATCAACTTGTTAGACACTGTTTGTTCACCCATCAGCCCACCTGGGACGACTGC
>JAINVK010001308.1:0-64135 GCA_030068075.1 Paguma larvata | reverse complement strand
GTTGGAGGATGGGTACATAAAAGTGGTATGCACCTGCAGTGAAATGTTACCCAGCAATAAAAAAGAAGCCAGCACGGATTCATGCTCCGACATGGATAAACCTTGAGGACATTCTGCTAAGCGTAAGAGGCCAGTCGCAAAAGACCACAGGCACATGAGCTGTCCAGAATAGGCAAATCTGTAAAAACAAAAAACCGATTAGGGGTTGCTAGGTGCTGCTGGGAAGTGAGAATGAGGTGTGACCGCTAATGGGATTTCTTTCCGGGGTGAGGAAAATAGCCTAAACTTACACTGCGGTGATGTTCATACAACGTTGTGAATCTACCAAAGTCACTGAATTGTATACTTTAAATGAGGGCCTTTTACGGTGTGTAAATTATATCCCTCTAAAGATACTTTTTTAGAAAGGCAAGTAGAATTGACCCAGCAGCCAAAATGAAATGGGCCCGAGGACTCAGAGGCTGTGCCCACAATCTGGAGTTTTCAGCTCCACACTTCAGGGCACGTGATGTTAACTGCCTCATGTCCAGACTCTGGGTCCAGACAGCCTCCGCCCATCCTGTACTCCAGGCCTGGGCCTTCCTGCTGGACTGGATTTGAGGATTTGTGTCCTTCTTAGCCCACACACTCCATCAGCCCCTTTCTGCTTAGCGAGTGACAGATCCCACTGCTTCCTGGCAACCCATCCCTCACTGTGCACATTCCTGGTGTAAGCACTCTGCATCCGTTCAGTGACAGTTGTCCTGGATGGAGCACCTACTACACACCAGACAGGGTCCTAAGTGCTTTGTGTGCTGTGATGTGTTTGATTCTCAGAACAACTTTCTTTGAAGTAAGTTCTATTATTAATATCAATTTTACAGATACGGAAAACGAGTCCCAAGAGATGACCAAGTGTCCACAGCAGGTAACCGGAAGAGGATTGAAACCTAACCCGAGAGATGAGCGCTGACCCTCTACCACTTGCCTCAGCTGGCACTCGTTGACTGTAGTTGGTGGAAGCTAAGACCGTGACGTCTGGGTCCTGTCTTCTGGGGCAAAGTCACACTGAGGCGGAGGGACTGTACTTTGGAAGCTCTTCTCCTTTGAGGTCTCCATGGATCCCTTTTGCTCCTTTGTTCTGCTTCCAATAGCCAAACAAGGCCCGTGGCCCTGCCCTTGATCTACTGGAGCCCCACTTTGCTCGAAGATGTAGAGCTGGAAGCGCTTGGGAATTTACATTCTCCCAAGGTGACTCTCACCCTCCAACTGATGATGCGCCATCAAAAAGCATTGCCCCCACTGGGGACAACTCAAAGGTGTAACTGACACCTCACGGTCCCTACACAAACAGGTGGAAGCTACCTCTGGGCAGCTGAGATACTCTTGAGAACACCTTGTGTGGTTTCCGTCTCTTTCTTGTCCCGCTTCCTCACTTCTTACCGGTTTCCCCCTGGGTGCTTCTCCTTAATGAATCCGTTACATGTGAGCCTGGGTCTCTGGGTCTCCAAGGGAAACCCCGTCTAGGACAGAACATGTGTCAAGTACTTGGCACAGCCCAGAGCATGTAGTATGTGCTTGTTAAATGGCCACTGTTACCAGCTTTGCCATTCCAGTGATCATAGCTTCTGAAGGATGCCTTTCTTACGAGCCCCTCAATTTTAGCACGAATCCTTGAATTATAAGAGAGGGGGGGGAGAGTAGAAAACTAGAGGTCAGGGGTCAGTTTTGGATCCTACCCCTTTCTGCTTCTCTTAAGAGCAACCCCGCTCTTGCGCCAGGTAGCCCCTGCTCCCATGATGCAACAACATTCATATCTGGCCTTGAAGGTGCTCCCTGATATTAAATAATTATTTTTAAAGGTTTGACAAGAGGGGCACCAGGGTGGGCTCAGTCGGTTAAGTGTCCGACTTTGGCTGAGGTCATGATCTCACTGTTCATGGGTTCAAGCTCCGCATTGGGCTCTGTGCTGACAGCTCGGAGCCTGGCTCCCTGCTTCAGATTCTGTGGTCTCCCTCTCTCTGTGCCCCCTCCCCCCCATTTGCTCTCTCTCTCTCTCTTTCTTCTCTCACTCGGAAATAAATAAACATTAAAAAATTAAAAAAAAAAAAGGTTTGATAGGAAAAAGTTGGGACAATATAGGCCTCCTAAGCAAATAGCTTCCGGTGTTTTCCTAGCCATAACCACTAAAAATAAAAATCAAGTATCTACTGAGAGTTTGATGTGGAAGTGTAAAAAATGCTTGTAATAAAATTAAAATACCAAACTGTTTTTATAGTCCGTGTTGTACACCAAAGCCTTTCTAAGTGCCTTATGTCTATTAATTGAACCCCCTCAACAATTCTGTGAAGCAAGTTGTGGGAAGGAAAAAAGCAGAGAGAGGTAAGTGACTTGTCTGAGCTCACCCAGGGAGCTGGCGGAGAGAGCAGGGGCCCGGAACTGAGTCGTGTGGCTCTGGGGTCCGTGTTCTTAACAGTGAGGCTATTCTATCTCCCTGTCATGGAAGAGATTGGGGTGTCTTATGAGAAAAGGGAGCAGTCACATGTCCCCTGGGTTCCCTAAAGAATGCCAGCTGCCACATGTACCCCCCTACACACTCACACACACACACATTCACACGGGTCCCCTCCCACTACCTGGATAAGGGCCACCATGACTCGGCAAATCCACACATGTCGATTAATACCCGTCGATACCCGCAGATGTACTCATTTTATCGCGTTGCTCAGCAATTCTCCAGCAAAACTATGACCCAGTCTTTCTGGGCGGGGTTTCGCTTCGCTGACGGTGGAAAGTACGCCCTGGGGTTCCGTGTGTTTCAGAGCACCGCAAAGCAGCTGCAGAGTTGCTCAGAAAGGCTTTGGAGGAGGCCCGAAGGAGAGAGAGGGGCAGAGCACCAAATGTATCGCAGACTGGGTTCTGAGGAGCCCGGGGGTGCCCTGGTGGTACTGCAAGGCCAAGCACCAGGGGATCAAGAGAAAGTCCCTGCAACAGCAATGCCAAGAGCGGCCCTTCCGGCCACCTGCTCTGTTGCTCTGTTGTTTATATCCTAAATGAGTCTGCTGCTCAGACGGTATTTACACCCCCTTTCCAAGGGGAGGACAGAGGACGACTCTCTCCGTGCCCCCACTGCTGGGCCCGCAGCAAGCATGCTGACTCAAAGCCATGCCCACTTTCTGTCCCACTTCAGACCCTCACCCCACCCCCTCGATGCGTGATGCAGAGGCCACGGCCCCTTCTGGAGGGCCTGTCTCTATTACACTCCCCTGGACCCAAATTAACAATGGGAGAATGTGTCTGATTTTAGGGTCACCCACGGTGACCTGTCACCGGCTCGTGTTCCCGGTGCACAGATCCCCTTGCTCCTAGGGAGGGAGGGTAAACTCAGGCCAGCAGAGGGGACCTGATGATGCTGGTAAGACCTCTGGAGATCCGTAGGGGGCGCCGGTTGCTACCTTCTCCATGTTCTTTATTACAGATCACAGTGGTTCTCCAAATGCATTCCCCAGACACCAGAGCAACCTCCCCTGGGAACTTGTTAGAAAAGCAAATTCTCAGTCCCCGCTCCAGACCTACTGAACCCGGAACTCTGGCGTGAGCCTGGCAGTCCGTGTTTTGAGAAGCTTTCCGGGCGATTCTCCTGCTCCCTGGAGATTGAGCACCTGGGCTGCAGGCACCGAACCAGCAGTGGCCTTCTGCTCTGTGTCTGTCCCTCTGCTGAAACGTAGACGAGCGGGCCCCGCGCCTCAGAGCTGCCAACAGTTCGGGCAGGGCCCGCTGAGAACACATGTATTCGTATGTTATGATTTGAGGAACTCGTTCAGACTGAATGAAGGTGTCTGGAGAGCAGTACTCATGTGTTTCCCATTCCCGAAAACCCCTCAGAGCTTTCTTGTACGTATGTCTTACAAGACAGAAAACATGGGACAGGTTTCTTTTTAGTTCTAGAAAAAAAAAAAAAAGTCAGTAATCCTGGGAACGCATTGAAAAGCCACGGCACGTCTTGGGGCCTCAAACCACCGAGCAGGATGGGGGCAGAGTAAACAAGTTTGGGGAGACGTCCCTCTTTTCACGTGCCAGTGGGAGGTTCTAGTCACGCACTCGGAAGAGCTCTTTTCCTTTTAAACAGAAGTCGTTGGTTTTCACTGGCAGGCGGAGGCGATGGAATACGTCAAGCTGTTCAGGTAACACGAGTTCTCGAGATGCTATGTGGGGAATAATTACTAGAGAACGTTGCTCTGCTGTGCATTTCTCAGAATGTTGAAGTTTATCCAGCCCCGGGAATTGCATTGCTGTGAAGGGCTTGTCTGTCTCCAAGAGTATGTCATGCCTTTAATTCTCTTTGCTCCTTTTCTTTCTTTTTAATGTTTATTTATTTATTTTGAGAGAGAGAGAGAGCATACGTGCAAGCTGCTGAGGGACAGAGAGAGAGGGAGAGAGAGGGAATCTCAAGCAGGCTCCATGCGGTCAGTGCAGAGCCAGACACGGGGCTCGATCCCACAAACCGTGAGATCATGGCCTGAGCTGAAATCAAGGTTCGGACGTTGAACCAGCTGAGTCACCCAGGCGCCCTCTTTGGTTATTTTTCTAAACACAGAGCAAGGCTTCTAAGATGCCTAATTAGGTTATCATTTTCCTTCGGCGGTGTGGTGTCTGTTTGCCAACTCCTTTGACTTTTTTTTTTTTTTTCATGGAGCCTCTCTTTCCAAAAGAGTGCACTCCTAATCCCACCTCCCCCCAGGCCGACATGTCATTCCTGTGAGAACACACAAGTTTATGTGTGCACGATGAAGGGAAATCACTTTCAGAAAGACATTCCGACCCAAAGCTTTGAATCATGTTATTTTTATACACCAACGAAGAACAAATGCATTTCTCAATTATGAAACCCATCTGCGAGGTGCCTTTCAAAGCGTGCAGTGGTGCAGCCAGACATTTGATCAAATTCCTAAATCATCTTGAAACAGTAGTTGCCCCCTGCCCCACTGCATGCTCGCTTGTGCAATACGATAGCATTGTATATCTCGCTTTTTAAGTTAAACACGTTTTCCATTTATTCCAACTGGCATCGGAGTGGTTTTGAAACGCTGAGGGTGGCGATAAGCAGCGATAACAGCCCCTTGGGAAGAATCGTCACCAATGAACTTTAACATTCCAGCTGTTGAGCTGGAATTGGTTTTCCCTGGCTGAAAAAGTATACCCCTCCCTCCTGGGAGCGTCCGCTGGATGCACCATTAACACTGCATGGAGTCGATCTTGTTCTCAAGACTCCATAGCCGTGATGTCAAAAGGCCCGAAGAGACTTTAGAAGGCATCTGTTATGGGTTGAACTGTGTGTCCCTCTAAAAGGTGTTGACGTTCTAACCACCAGTACCTGTGAATGTGGCGTTATCTGGAAACAGAGTCTTTCCAGATGACCAAGTTAAGATGGGGTTCGGTCCTGATCCGGTATGATGGATGTTCTTATAAAAAGGCAAAATTTGCATACAGAGACAGACCTGCTCACAGTGGGAGCACCTCGTGAAGATAAAGGCAGGAATGGGGATGAGGCATCTCCAAGTCAAAGACTGCCAGCAACCACCAGAAGCCAGGGGAGGCATGGGGCCGATCCTCCCTCACGGCCCTCAGCGGCCCTCACCACACCGTGATCCAGGACGCCCAGCCATCAGAAGTGTGAGATAATTCATTCCTGTTATGTAAGTCCACTGTCTGTGGCACCTTGTTACAGTGGCCCTAGGAAATTCATACACCCCCCACTCCGCCCAAGTCTACACCCGTGAACCTGAGTCCCAAGAGTCCCATATATCTAGGTAGTTAGGGTAAACCTGAGTCTTCTTAGAACCTCCCTTACCGTCCACCATCTCTCCATTACTATACTAATCTTACTGCCACAGGAAGTAATCGTAGGCCTTGCCTTGAGAGGCCATTGTAGCACCACTCTCTGAGGCTTGTTTTTAAATCGAAATCTCCTTGTCAGGTGCCAAGGGACTGAGAATATGAGGGTGCCCAAGATTACACAGTATTACACAGTAATACTGGTAGCAGGGCTCCCTGGGGCAAAGTTTCATTTAGCTATGATGTCAGGAGGCTTTGTTGAGCCACTTTGAGCAGAAGAAAAGAAGGAAGCCATGTTGGTTCACGAGGGGCTGAAATGAAAGGGAATATGTTGACTCTCTAGCTCTGCCCCTGTCCCCGGGATGCACCATCAGGAGACCAACAGAACACCTTGGTGTCACCTGGTGGCGTCTTCCTCTCTTGAGCGCCCTCTGGTGTTCTCAAGTAGTGACAGCAGTAGTTTATTCTACAGCCTGAAAGATGCCTTAAGTTACTAGAAGTTTCTTCATTTAGAAAGCAGGAGGAGATCTTGGGGATAACTCACTTGCTGAGTGTAGGATCTAACAACTGTCCAAGGACAGCAGAGGTAGCAATTGTGGGCTCAGATTTTAGATTACTTCCTCACTGTTCCCAGAGCTCTTTTCAACCGATGTTGAAAACGTCCACTAACTTTTCCCACACCCTGACATCCACCCATTCCGAGGAAGAGGAATGAGAATTGATCCCACTCCTCTGGGCCCATCGGGAGAGTTGGGAGAGGCTTTGAAGCTGTGTCTCCACCTTGGCATGATTGACATTTGGGGCTGATCGTTCATTCGCTGTGTGGAGAGGTGTCCTCTACCTTGGGAGGTGGATAGCAGCACCCTTGGCCTCCGCCCACTAGATGCCGGTACCGCTTTCTTCCTGACTGTGACAACAAAGATATTTCCAGATATCATCACACATCCCTTAGGGGGTAAAATTCCCCCTCGGCAGAGCCAATGCTCCTTAAGCTAAAAAAAAAAAAAAAAGTATCTTTCACTCCAGGAAAATGGAGCCACCATTCACAAAGTTCTCTGTGATTTTTGGAAGTCATGCAGAATCTATTTTTATATTTTTAGTTAATCTGATACTAACTTACTGTGATGCCCCTGGTCCAATCAACACAACATAATATTCCAATCTATGGTTGGAACATAAGCAGCCAAGATATAAATTGAACACACATATAAACACATACATACATTTAATATATATATTAACTATATTCCATAATATACATAGTATTTTATGTCTATTTTAGTTATTTAATAAACATATATTTAATGCTACAAAATCACTATTCGTATTCAAAAATTATTTTCAGGGCTTTTACTTCGTTCAGAATACTTTTCAAATGTTTTCATGTTCAATTCTCGAAATATCCCTATAGGCTAGGTTTACTTTCCTCTATATTTCAATTGTAAAGGGACTAAGTCACCTGAGTGAAGTCACATGACGGGAAGAACTTGCTGGTGACAGAGTGTGTTTCCACAGTTCAAAGCCATGTTTGTGACACTTCACTGGCTGCTCCACAAGCTCGGCAAACAGCCCTGTGGCCCGCCATCTTCCTCTGTGACATGGTGACTGCCTGGGATGACCATGTAGATGGTTAGGATTAACACTTAGGAGCCCAAGTGTCCATCGACTGATGAATGGGTAAAGAAGAGGCAGTATATTATATACAAAGAAATATTACTCAGTCGTGAAAGAGTGAAATCCTGACATTTGCAACGACATGGATGTAGTGAACTAGAGTGTGTGTTGCTAAGTGAGTAAGTCAGCCAGAGAAAGACATATGATTTCCCTCGTATGTGGAATGTAAGAAAGAAAACAAACGAGCAGAGGGGGGAAAAGATAGAGAGGGGCAAAGCAAGAAACAGACTCAACTACAGAGAACAAATGGACGGTTACCAGAGGGGAGGTGGGTGGAGGGACGGGTGAAATAGGTGATGGGGACTAATCACGATGAGCCCCCGGTGAGGTATGGAACTGTTGAATCACTATATCAGACACCTGAAACTAATAGAACACTGTTACCTAACTGGAATTTAAAACATAAAAATAATACAAACAATAATTAATAATTAATGGGTGAGCAGAAGTAGCAGCCGACTTTGAGTGCTTACTCTGTACCAGGCACAGGGCTAAGCCCCGTCTCCCGTCCTTTCAACAATATCACGAGGCAGGATTCATCACCGTTTACAGCTTCTGAGAGGCAGGTGCAGACGGCTAACAACCCACCCAGGTCACAGACTGGCTGGTGGGCAGGAAACCCGTCCTCTCCCCTGATCCGGGCCTCCCAGCTCTTCCCCCATCTGCTTTCCTGACTCTCCACGGACAGACGCAAATGCCCAGTTCCCTCACTATTAGCCACATATGCTTCGAAGAGCCTCAGTTCCAACATTTTGCTTTGGTGTCCCAAAATACGATAAATTTGTTCTTCATCCATATAGATTTCGCCTAGTGTCTCTTAAGCCATCACGTTTCACTAGTGTGAAAACAAGTTTGGGGGCCAAGATAATTTTCTTCCCTGAATGATAAGGGTTGTATCGCAGTAATACTGGTAGTAATCTCAGGGAACAGCAGCAACAATCGCGGGAACACTACTCTGTTGGGAGCCGTTTTGGGCTTGCAGGTTGAGACCCCTCCCTGTGTGGGAAAGGTTGAAGCAAAGCTCCCACCAGCCCAACTGGTGCCTAATCTTACCTCCTTCTAAATAATCTTTCAGGCCTGGATTTCTTGAACTGCTCTCATTGGCCCAAGGGATATAATGCTCTTTGGTTTTATGGCATATGGAAAAGGGGACCTGGAGTGCGATGTCTTGATGGATAAAATCTGAATGAGAGTAACCTGGCCGGAAGTAACCTCAGGGTTGCCTCTTGGGGATAGGTTACACAAATTGATCATACAGAATAGCAGTTATGAGTTGGCTAGAAATTAGCAGATGTTAGGCCCCAAGACTCCTTGAACCAAACTAGATTTTCCCTACAGGTATCGCATTGTGTTAATCATCCCCTCAGCCCCACCATAAAAGCTCAAGGCACATCTCTGTAAAGCATTTCTCAGTATTTGATTAACAGACTGATAGGAGAGACTGTAAAGAGACTTAGGGCCTTCCCCGGAGGTTAGCCTAGCCCCAAAGTTAGAAGCACTATTTATAGATAAAGTAGCTACACATATCTTCACTGATCAACAACAAATATTGAGTCCCTTCCTGAGGCTAACATTTCACAAATCCTTTTGTAATTCTCATCCCCACACTCCCTTATAATAAAAAGACAATAACAAAATACTCTTGCAAAAGCTACCATAAAAGAATAGATAGACATGAGCCCTTACGATGATGGATAGAATAACTCCTAATCTACCTATAGATGACTAACATAGGTCTTGAGGCAACAATGTATGTTGTTAAGAATGCCTTGTCACTGATATAATGTCACTCGCTACCTTTACAAATAAAGACACTGAGACCAGCAGGGCAGAGATGCCAGAATTGCCAGGGCTGCCTGCTTGGTCATCAGACTCCATCTCTCTCGTGGCTCTCTCACTTCATTTCGCCTGAACGACGGTCCTTCGTGGACCCCTAGATTCGCTGGAACAAGGACCCTGGCACTACTCATCAGGAGACTCGAGTTCATTTCATTAGAAACGCTTGGAATGGAGAGAAGCAATTTCACTGTAGCCAGAGTGTTAGATTCGTGTGGCTGTCCTAACCAAGTGCCACACGCTGGGGACTTCAAGCAACACACACTGCTTACCTAGAGATCTAGAGGCCACAGTTCCTGATGGCACTACTCATCAGGAGACTCGAGTTCATTTCATTAGAAATGCTTGGAACGGAGAGAAGCAATTTCACTGTAGCCGGAGTGTTAGATTCGTGTAGCTGTCCTAACCAAGTGCCACACTCTGGGGACTTCGAGCAACACACACTGCTTACCTTAGAGATCTAGAGGCCACAGTTCCGAAAGGAAGGTGCCGGCAGGGCCACAGTTCCTTCAAAGTCTCTACAGGAAGATCCAACTTCCCGTGGTGCCCGCATTCCTTACTTATTGTGGCTGCACTGCCCCCACCTCTGCCTCCATCCCCATGTGGCTTCTCCCTGTGTCTGTGTGAAGGACACCAGTCACGTAGGACGGAGGGCCCACCCCAGTCCAGAACGAGCTCTTCCTGACTACCATCGGCAAGGACTCTGGTTCCAAATAAGGTCACGTTCTGATGTCCTGGGGTTAGGGCTTCAGCACCTCTTTTGGTGGGGGACACAATTCACCCATAGCAGGTCATACCAAGGCTCACCTCTAAATCTGACAGATTATGACTGGGGTTTATGCAGTATTTGGGAGCTGGGATACATCTGAAATTGGCCTAGTCCTGTAAACATTCAAGAGGGAAATGAGGAGAAGTGAACAGAAATATCCCTTGCTCCCTGTCCCTCTGGGGGAACAGAACGGAGAGACAGGTTTGTTTGATGAGAAAACTGGCATAAATGTCACAGGAAATGCAGATGATGAGGAGGAGTCCCACGATACACTTTCTTGCACCCATGAGTCTGGGAGATTTGATCAACGTAGGGACAGGGCCTGGCACGTATATATATATATATATATATAATTTTTTTCTGGGAACTAGGTACAAGATAAACATGCTGTGTCCCTCCTGAAATATCCGGTTGCTTCTGTCAGAGACACAAGGCAACAGCTGCCGTCCTAGATTCTCAAGCATCTGAAGAGATGCTAACAGGACCCAGTCACAAGTGGTGTTTATAAAATGGATGAAGGCCCCTCACAGCTGGGCGAGGATGGTTGGCCACCCAGCACATGTTTGTTGGTCGTCTGCAGCTGCCCCCATGATCATCGCTTCACCATTTGTACTGCCTTAGGCAAATCTTTCACCCACCTTATCTCAGCGGAGTGGCAGGCCAGTCTCCAAGATGGCCCCCAGCGATTCTCGCCTCTTTCTAGTCACACTCTCTGTGGTGTCCTCCCATCAGAGCTGGGTGACCTGCGTAACCAGTAGGTATTTCAGGAATGATGGTGTGTGATTTCTGAAGCTGGATCATAAAAGTTCTGGCCCTGCTCCCTTCTGGGTCCCCACCACCTCTGGGGGAAACCAGCCACCATGCTGTGAGGACGCTCAAGCAGCCATGGACAGCCCAGGAGGGGGGAACTGATGCCCCCACCTGCAACAACCAGCACCAACTTGCCAGGCACGTGAGGGAGCCACCACGGAAGCAGATCCAATGCCGCCCAAGACGTCAGATGGCTCCCGCCTCAGCTGACATCTTGACTGCAACCGTGTGGAAAACCTGGAGCCACCCAGACACAGCCACCCAGTCAGGCTGCTCCTGAATTCCTGACCCACTGGAACTGTGAAATTAAAAAAAATGTCTGTGTGGTTTCAAGCTGCCAAGTTTTCAGGGAGTTTTGTTTACATAGCAATGGATAACTGTTACAATGGGTCTTCCACACAACTCCGTGGGTCAGACAGGACAGAGTTCACTACTGGGAAATATCCCTGATGGCCGTAATTGATGTGTCCCTTTCCATCTAAGGACTTCAACGGAACAGAAGCCCTTCGCCACACGGCTATGGGGTTGAGTTTGTCAGTATTGACCTTTGGGCATCTTATCTAACCTGGCTAAGCCTTGGTCTCCCATCTGTTGTATTATTTTGCAAGAGCTGCCAGAATAAAATATTACAGTTGGGTGGTTTAAACATCGACTTATTTTCTCACAGTTCTGCTGGAGGGCAGAAGTTCAAGATCAAGGTGTCAACAGGGCTAGTATCTTCTGAGGTCTTGCCCCTTGGCTTGCAAATGACCGTCTTCTCCCCCTGTCCTCAGCCAGTCTTCCCTCTTTGCATGTCTGGGTCCTAATCTCCTCTTCTTCTAAGGACACCAGTCAGACTGGCTGGGGCCGACCGTAATGATTTGAATTTAATTACCTCTTTAAAGACCCCATCTCCAAAGAGTCACAGTCTGAGGTCCTAGGGGTTAGGGCTTCAACGTAGGAATTTTGGAAGAGACACCATTCAGCCCTTGTCATGCGCTTATTGTGGGTATTAAATAAAATTAGGTGCTTGAGGCCTCGGGAGAGTTGTATGCAATCTGAGGATGAAAACTCTTATTTTCCATCCCCTCCAATTTTGGTGGCACTATGTGGGAAAATTGCCTTTAAGACGTGAGTAACACACAGGAAAACTTGGTCTTGTCCTTTAGGTGAGAATTCCCTTAGAACATCTGGCCTGCCCCACCCCCACCCTGAGAGCCGGTGCAAATCCACCTGCCATCAAATGGTGGCCCTGAAATCCGACCAGCTGCAGTGGTGAAGCCGGGTTCCCGGAATCTGAGTTTAGCACTTTAGACTGAGTTTCTTTACAAAAGAACTGGAGGCTCAAACACTTGTTGCACTTAGTCCTTTTTCAGAGGGAGGGGAAGCAGTTTAATGCAGCCACAAAGCCCCCACTGTGGGTTTTCGGAGGCCTCTGGTAGATTTGTACACCCATCCTCACCTGCCTCCCTGTGAGGCTGGTACTGGAAGTGAGGCCATACCGGAAGTGAGGCCAGCAAACCCACACGCATGATGGACCACATAATGGGGCAGAGAAGAGAGGGCAGGACCCCACAGGGCCTGCGAGAGCACACTGCAGTGGGTCTGGTTCCTATTCCTGGGGTGCCACCTGCTCTGAGAAGCCACTGCACGGTGAAGTCATCACCCTAAGCTGTGTGAGGGGACCTAGAATTCCCAGTACCTACTGTTGCAAAGGTTGGGTGAAGGGTGGGTCCCTTTACTTCCTCTTTACTGAAGAGGGTGTTAGGAAGGGGGGCGGGGTTCTTGGAGCCCCCAAGGCAGGCAGGTATAAAACGTACAACCACAAAACTCAACCATCTCCAGGGTGGCTCCATCACCTGGATGGGGAACAAACAGCACCCACTTATCCACACCCTGTGCTTTGGGGCCCAGAGTCTCCTGGGTAGATGGGGCAGAACCTGGATGTGAGTTTGGGGAGGCTGGCAAGAAACACTCAATCTCTGGGTCTCCGGTTCTTCTTCCGGTTGGATCAGCTACTTTGACTAGTCACTCTTTTCCAGCTCTCACGTGTTATGGTTCCACAATTCCATCTATATCCAGACTAAGTAGACTTGACCCTCTGGTTCAGCCCAGTTAGCAATCAAGTACTGGTTGTGAAAGGTGACGTTCACTTTTGAAAGGAGAAAGACAGAGACAGAAAACAACATGGTGTCCCAGGAAACCAAGCTTGAAGACCCATAACTCTGTCCAGAATTATGACTATCCACGAGCTGTCTCAAATCCCTCAAGGGAATAGCCCAGGACAGATCCTTGGGACCCGTCCTATGCTGTCTGATTTGATAGGTTACAGGTAAAGTGCGAGCAACTATGCTTTCACACACCAAGTAATTCAAAAGCTCACCACAGTGCGAAGGCTGTTGCTTTAGACCATCTGCCGCTGGCCCGACCTCCTTTGTCTTGCCTTGTTCCAGACTTTGAGCACCCTGATCTGAATAAAATCATTACTGCCCTTGCAAAGTGGACCAAACTAGCCTTCATCTAGATTTTTCCATGAACGGAGCCTTGCAAAGGTACGGATAAATGCTCCGAGTCTCAGCAGAATGGGCAGTGGGACCCGCGGTGATGTGATTCCTGGGTCTCCTTCTGCTTTGAGCTGACTCCAGCCTCTACTGTTGCAGAAACCGTGTGCCCCTCCATCAGGTAAGGAGTGAGCCCTCACTGCCTCCTTAGGGGTGAGAGGGCCTTGTTCAATTAAATCAGAGTCTCCACATTTCCTTTTACAATTAAATTCTTGACAAAGTGGTTCAAAGTGAACCATCTATGGTCATTTCTGGGTGAAATTAGTCGTTCTATGACAAGTTCTAAAGTAGGATTTTAGGAAAACGCCCTCTAAGAAAGGGTACACCCTAGAAAATACTTGATTTTTTTTTTTGTTTTCTTTTTCTAGAAGCCCAGATAGATTCATTAATCATGTATTCATCAGCTCTTTAGAGGGCCCCTGGTCTGTGCCTTGCTCTATTCAGAGTGCTTGGGCACAGTAGTGGTCAAGGCAAGCATGTCCCGGCCCGCCTGGAGCCCACAGATACTGCCTCAGAGCCAAGACTGGAGAGAACCACGAAGTGAAATGAACCGACCTGGACAAACCTGGTGTAGGCCGGCACAGACAGAAGTCCCTGAGCTGGGTCCTTCTGAGGGTCTGCCTTCTGAACCGAGGACATTGGGGAAATAGCAATGACAGATAAATATGGGAAGCATGGTTAAATATGATTGTTTAGTTAGTATGTCTCAAATATTGCCCAGGAACTAAGTATGGTTATTATTATTTCTATTTTATGAATGAGGAAACCAAGGCACAGAGAGGTTAACTGACTTGCCTAAGGTTACACAGCTGGGATGTTGCAGAGTGGGGATTTAAACTCAGAAGGTCCAGCACCACAGTTGTTCTGTTATCCTCCACTCCAGCGGCCTCACAGCATGGAGGGGGAGGTGATACCCCCCAGCACCAGTCTGTTGATCCAAATTCAGGGGTCTCCAGAAGAATCCGGTGTGTTCCCAAGGCCACTCTTGGCTCAAATCCCCAAAAGGAAGGACCAGGCTTGTCATTCGCCATTGTATTCCAGCACCCGGGACAGAGTCTGACTCAGAGAAGGCACTCAATAAATACTTGTTAAATAACTGAGCGAGTGAATAATAACAGTAATATGTAGTCTTTGCAGAAAACTTGGAAAATATGACAAAGTATTTTTAAAGAACCCAACTTTAGTCCCAACACCTAGAGAAGACCACTGCTAATATTTTCTGACCACAAACATTCTGAGTAGACACGTTTTTGTGGTCAGAGTGCTTGTCATTCAAGTCCTACACTTTTCCTCAGCCTCTACCCCTTTTCCTCTGCAGTGTGTCTGCAGGTTCTTTCTCAGAAGAGGATATCATACTCATTCACGCTGAGGTATAATTGAATAATAACAGCTGAAACTATTGCCTTAGCTAGACAATTTGTATTTTTAGGGAGTCTTAAGACATTCAGATCGAAGGATTAAGAAGCAGCATTCACTCCTCCTCCCTCCTCTCCTCTACCTGAGTTATCCCAGAGTCTACTACACTTGGAGTTATTAGATCTGAGATCTGGGCCAAGAATTGTCGCTAATCAGCCATGTTGTGACCTTGGGCAAGTCATTAACTGCCCCAGCACTTCTCTGTAACGCAAAGTAGGTTGAGCTGAGAAACAATAAATCACCAATTTATTTATTTAATGTTTTATTGTAAAAATTTCAAACAAACTAAAAGTAGAGGAAATAATACAAATAACCTGTATTGACTGATCTGTCAGCTATAAAAAGTTTCAATTCCTGGACTTCCGATTTCATTTATACCACCACCTTCAAGCACCAGGTTAATTGGAAGCAAATCCTATTTGTAGTAAATATTAGTGTAAACCTCAAAAGATAAAGACTCTTTTTTTTAAAGTAAGCTCTATGCTCAATGTGGGGCTTCAACTCACGTCCCCAAAAATCAAGAGTCACATGCTCTATTGACTGAGCCAGCCAGGCGTCCCCCAAAGATAAGAACTCTTTATTTAAAGAAGATGATTATCATGCCTGACAAAAACGAAGAACAACATCAATTTTAATCATATATTACCAGTCAGTGCAACTGAATGTGTGTGTATTTGCATAGGCGTCTTCAGGACTTTGTTTTATTTTGTGTGCTTCCAGGAACCAAATCTACAAGTTCCAATTGAGCTTTTCCTATGCAGTCAGGGGCTTGATGCAAGGTCTGGTCTGGTTCCTTGTCCCCAGAGGAGTTTGAAAAAATAAAATAAGCAATTTGGAGCAGCAGGAGCCTGGTGCATTGCTAGGAAGGTCTCCGGACACCTTGCGAAAAGAGGGTAGGACAGAACAATGAAGCTCATCTTTGGGAAGCCAGACTTTGTTTAGAAAGGCTCCCTGGCAAAGATGAGGCACAACCCAGTTCTTGAATTTAGGAGGACACAAGAAGCCCGTAGGGAAAAGTGAAGGGAAATCCTCAACTCACTTGACGTCGCAAGCCCATTTCTGTGAGGCCTGCAGAACACATCAGCTAGAGATCGTGCTCATCTCTTCTCCTTCTACTTGCCACACTTATACCAAAATCTGCACAGTGCTCTGAGACTCTGTGTGTGTCATTTGGGAGGAGATAGCATAGTACAGGGAGACACAGAGTTGGAGAGACTCATTGAGAAGCAAGCACTCGACACGTGTTGAACATACACTGACAGGGGTAGAGCCATGAAGCTAGCATCATGTGATGAATGTGAATACTTTCTATGTAGTTAATGAAGCGAAGTGTCCCCTGCTAAGGACAGATCTAAGAAAGAGGCAGACTGGAGCACTGAGAGTGTCCCAATCTTTGAACTGACTCTTTGCTAAGCAGTGGCCTGCTGGTCCCTGGAAGTTTTGAAGACAGTGTCATTCTCCTACACCCACTCTATGCCTCGAGGCCATTTATTTCTTCCTTTTATTTCAAAATTGTTTTAATTTAGTTTTTTTTTTAATCAAGGTTATAAATCTATAGAACTTAGAGAGTTAGATAGGTTTGAAAAGCTCACCATAGACAGTAGGTACTAAACTCTCCAATCCCCTCTGCCATTACCTAATCCCGACACAATCACTTGTTTCACAGATTCTCTTGATATTTACATCCATGAATCTGTAGGAACATGATCTTATTGCTGTTTCTTGATGTTTGGCCTTTGGCATTGACTATTGACTTCCCCTACAGAAGAAAGGATTTTACTTTCACATAACACACAGCATGTACCCACACATGCTCGCATTCAGATGTGCATACGTACATACACATACACACACACACATACACAGATGCATTTTCTCTATTCTCCCTCTATAGTTTAATTGAAATGTTGGAGATTAAGGGGAGTGGGAAATATAGGCTTCCACTTACGGAAAAAGTCATAGGAATAAAAGATACAGCATAGGGAATACAGCCGATGATATTGTAATAGCACGGTGAACAGAGCATAATGTATAGAGATGTTGAATCACTACGTTCCACATCTAAAACTAACGTAACATTGTATGAAAAAAAAAGAAACTTTAGAGATTAATACTAAATTTTTTACATTATTTTAATTCCCAGCTGTGAATAGCTGAGCCCTAAATATTGTATTTATCTTTCCATCCCTGAACAATTTATGCTCTTGCTAAAGTTAACAATTAGTTTATTTTTTTATTTGGTCTGTTTTAGTAATTTATCCCTAAACTCCGCCCTCTTTTCAGTGTGTTCACACAATAATTTCATCTTTTTGGAGAAGGCCTTCCAGAACCTTCTGATTGGTTACCTTCCATGTCTACTATGCAGGTATTGTATTAGAGGTAACTTCACCTCTCTTTTATGATGGAACTCCTGTTTCCCAGACCCTACATCTGTCTCTTTTTAAAAATTCTACTCCATTTTTAAGAAAAAAAAAATACCTCTAGTAGCCTCCTTTAAGGCCCTACATATCTGAAAACATATTTATTGCACCCTTGTGCAATAGATGTATAGAGAAACTACTTGGTGAATAGTTTTGCTAGGTATAGAATTCTACTCTGGAAATATTTTTTTTAGGATTTTGAAACATTTCCCAATTATCTTCTCTTATATTGTTGTTTAAAAGTCCAGTGCCATTCTGATTCCTGATCCTTCATATAAATCTTTTTTTCTCCTGAGAAACATTTAATATCTTCTCTTTATCCTTCTAATATCCTCTTTATCCCCAGTGTGATGAAATTGCACAACAATATATCTTGGTGAATCAATTTTCATCCACGGTACTGGATATAATTGGGAAATCCAGGAACCTAATATCTGGGAAGTTTTTGTGAATTACTTCTTTGGGGGATTTCTTCTCATTGCCTCTGGATCTTCTTTCCATATTTGGACCTCTCTTATTTTCTTTTTGTGTTTTTGCTATACATTCTCAGCGATGTCCTTAACTTTTTTTGCTTTTGCTCTTTCCAAGCATTTTTGTTTGTTCTCTGAATTTTTTTTTTTACAAATCGGAATCGTATTCTTTTATTTCCAGTTTTATTGAGATATAAATGGCATACATTGCTGTGTACATTTAAGGTGCACGACATAATAGAATCCTATTCTTATTTCATGGAAACAATATTTTCTCTTTACTCCCTGAGAATATTAGTAATAATTTTAAAGCATTTTCTTCTCTCTATATAACTTCCAGAGCTTCTGTTGCTTCCAATTTACTTTCCCCTCCTCTCTGGTTCTGCTTTTTCTATTCTCAAATGTCAAAAGTCCCTTACTTGTCTCTTCATATTTACAAGTGGGGCACTAAAAGCTGATGGTAAGCTCTGTGCACGTGCTTAGGGCATGACAACTATGGGCTTCGGTACAGTGATCATCCTGGGCCATTTTCCTGGGGGACCTTGGATTTCAGTATCTTTAAGTCTTTTCTCTTGCGTTATTGGAAGAGCTGCAGTGAAGCCTCTCACAATCTCTGATGTGGAAGCTATAGCCCTTGCTACTGTTATCCTAGAAATAAGATCAGGAAAATAGCTGGAGATCTCAACATTGGGAATGTGAATATTTGTCCAGCCTGACTTTACAGAACAGGAGAGGAAGACCGGAGCTCTAACTACTTCTTAAAAGGATGTTAGGTCAGTCATTCTGCTTGTAGATCCACTTTTATTCCCACATCCATAGGTCCCTACTGTCACCAGTTCCTGGGCAACTGGGTAGCTTTTTGCTGTCCCCTTTGGCGGCTTATGATTCAGCTTTCTCAGCTCTGTCACATCGGTTACCGAACATACATTTGCTTTCCAGTGTCCAACCTTCTCGTTATTACCATCACTCCTGTTTCCTTCATCCTCTAGGTTTGTGTCTTCTCCAAAATATCCTCTCTGCTGCTGTTTTAGGAGGGTTTCAGGAGGGGCTGGAGACTAATCCCTGTGTTCTACTTGCCACCTTTGAATAGAAATTTCCCCTTTCCCTTCCCTCCTCAGTGGCCTTGGGTTTAGAACTTTTCTCTTCCTGTTCTCATCATAGCAACAATCAAATAAGCCAACAATGGGATTCCTGGAGTTAAGCTCACCATCTCACGGTTGGTGGGTTCAAGCCCTGTGTCAACAGCGAGGAGCTTGCTTGGGATTTTCTCTCTCCCTCTCTCTGCCCCTCCCTCAAGCATGTAGGTGCGCTTGCATGCATGCTCTCTCACTCTCAAAATAAATAAGGAAACTTAAAAAAATAAGCAAACAAAACTAAAACTAAAGCCCATTCCAATATCCATTGTCATTTAATTAACTTTACTTTAACATACAAAGAAAAATTTGCTTCCCCACTTCTCCACTTGATTTAGATTATCGAACACAGCAATGAAGGAAAGAAGAGGGGAGAAACTCTGAAGTAGGACCTAAGTGGTTCTCCCCATTTCCAGGAAAGCAACAGCTGCCTGGCATGTACAGAGATCCTGAGGGGTGGGAGCCATCTTGAGGCACACATGCTGCCCCCTGGTGGGTAAGCTGGTACTGCTTTTAGGGTTCTCTCCAAGCTTTCCAAGATGGTGACGGCGGAAGGTAAGTCCAAATACTATTGCCAGAGGTGAGATTTGAACTCAGACCAGGGGAGGTGAGGTGGAAAGATGTCCTAAATTTAAAGTTATTTTTCATTTCCTACTGATCAGTATGTCTATGCCAGCATCAATCAGTACACACACTGTATGTGGCCTCGTAACTATTGCTGGGGGTTAGCATTACTGAAGGAGCAGCTAACTATTTTCCCCCTGTCTAGGATGGCATCACCCTGTGTAGATGGCAAGTACAGGTTTTAAGAAAGAAGACATGTCATTCCACATAAAAGTCGCCACCAGTCATTCCACCCACTACCTTCTACAGCTGTGCTGTTCCAATATGGTAGCCACTAGCCACATGTGACTGTTCAAGTTTCAGTTGATGAAAATTAAAAATCCAGTTTCTCAGTCACTTGAGCCACATTTCAAGTGCCTAACAGCCACGTGTGGCTCTCATATTGGACAGCACCGATAGAGAACATTTCCATCACTGCAGAAAGTTCTGTCAGATAGCACTGGTCTAGAGCTCCTAATGGTGCCAGGAACTTTCTTTGATTCTTACAGACTGAATTAATCACAGCCTCATCTATGTCCCTACAAGTCTTTGTTCCCTCCCCTGTCACCACATTTATCACAGTCTGCTTGAAATGCAGCTAGTTAAATAATACGCTGGTCTTTCCCACTTGACCATAAGCTCCTGAGGGCTGGGACCAAGCTTGTGTTATTTGCCATTATTCCCAACACCTAGGGGCAGAGACTAAGCAAGCAGAAGTTCCTGAATAAATGTGCTGAGTCAAATGACTGAACTGTAAACTCCCTCAGTGCAGGAACGAAATCTTCTCAGTTTCTGTCTGTCAGGAGAGACAACTGTATTGTCCACAGTTCCTCGAGCCAAGAAGGAACCTCAGGAAACGTCTGTTGGATTGTCGTATGCTGTCATACCTAACAGCCTTAGGATGTACCTCAGCGTCGCTAAGACAAAAAGCCAGATTGCTGTGTCTCCCAAGCCCCCAAACTCACCAAGCGCCCCCTCACCTGTGTCCTTGCACGTTATTGTCTCCTGGGGCTTTGCCACATCCCACCGATGCCTCCCCGCTTTGTAGCCCCCCGTCTTGCATCCATGAGACAGGTCTGATCACGTACTGCCCAACCCCCGTGCGCGCACTCACGCGCGCGTGCACACACACACGAGAACATGTGTGCACTTCATTCTTGTCCGTTGACCTTCTTTCTCCTCCCTCCTCACACCCAGAAGAGCGGTTTCCAGAGTGCGGTGTGCGTATCCTCAGGAGTTATCTAATGTGACCGATCCTCTGAAGAGCAGAGAAAAAGTGTTTGGACTTCTGGGGTTTTATTTAATTTGTTTTTTTTAATATTTATTTTTGAGAGCAAAAGCAAGGGGCACAGAGAGAGGGGGACAGAAGATACAAAGCAGGCTCTGTGCTGACAGCAGACAGCCCATCGCGGGGCTCAAACTCATGAACCGTGAGATCATGACCTAAGCCAGAGGCAGACACTTAACCAACTGAACTACCCAAGGCAACCCTCTGGGTTTGCTTTTTTTTTAATCTCACCATTTAAAATTGCCTTACTCTGCCATATATTTTACTACGTCGATAACATATTATCGTAGTAATAAATGCTTTTTAATAAAATAAATACACATATCTAGAGTATGACCTAACTTATTTTTATCGATAGGAGTGTGTGTGCAAGAAGGCAACTGCCCTAAGCTCCCTCGTGCCCTTCCTCGTGGTCTTGCATTTCGAAGACCAGCAGGAGCCCCCTCCTCCCCGCATGTTCCAGTCCACTCCGGCCCAGCAGACTTTCAGGGAACCGACCTAGAGCCCTTACCAACCCCTGTTGTCTTCCGGGTTTGAATTCTCACTGTACCTCCCAGTAGCCCGCTGTACTTGTTCTTGAATTCTTTGGATTGTTTTCAGTAACTGGCTTTGTCTTTCTAACCAAATGGCAAATTCCATGAGCACCTTCACACCTGTTTTGTCCTGGAGACACTCTTAGAATGGAGGGGCAGAAATAATACCCAGACCAGTCGCGTTTTATAAATAAGGACCCAGAGTCAGGGAGATGACCAGCTGGGGGACACATGCAGGTAAAAGTCTGCCCTGGTCATAGACGGGGACCACGGATTTGGACAGAGGTAGCTCAACCAATGTGGGAAGGACCATGCTTCCAAGGATTTGCGCTCCAGCTCCATAAAAGCAGCCGAAAGCCAAGGTTATGTGTTTCCTGCCTGCCTTCGGCTTGCCACGCCGCTCCTGACGATGAGGCTTGAAGAAAGTCTACACACAAAGGAGGTGTCAGCTGCTAACTTGACGAAAGATAAGAGTCAAGGTCATGACCTTCTAATGGCAAACCAGCCTATTAGTTTAGCATTATGTGTCTCCAACATCAGAGCCGGGCCTGGTGGAGATTTGATTTTTTATTATTCAGGAAGCCCCTTACTTGAAAATGAGATAAACCTCTAGCAACTGCTGGAAATCTCTTCTTTTAAAATAATAAGAAGAGCCTTCACCGAAGAAACTTGGCTCCGTGCTCTCTCTGTGCCCTTAAGCTGGCTGAGGAGCAGAGCAGGTAAATGACTCGAATCCGTGGGCTTGAAAAAAAAAAGATGCGAATCAAATGTAAATGATGATCCCATTAAATAATGATTTTCATTCAAAGTCAACAATACAGATTTCTCAGACTTTGCGATTAGTCCCTGTGCCAAAGTTTTGCTCTTAATTTTTTTTAACAGTTAATTTGTGATAGTCTACGATCATTTTAGGATTGGGGGTCGGATTTCTTTTTTTTCTTTTTTTTTTTTTTTTTTTTGTTAAGTACTGACCAAAAAAATCTTGCTGCATTCAGTCTCCTGAGAATGTTGGGTCGAGTTTTTTGATCCCTGTGGCTCATTGATTTGCGGGCTGATGTAGTGCGAGGGGTCCTTATTAGTGGCGTCTGTCCCTGCTGTAATGTTTTTGTTATTTTTCCTCATTTGTTCACGCTGACATCATGTCATTACAGAATGGTGCTGTTCAGGCCCTGCCTGGGCTGTTCGTTAGCGTGTGTTTAATGAGCAGCTTAATTGAGCTGTCTAGTAGGCCACCTGTCGCCCTCCGGACTTATTAACATACTAATGGCCTGACATTGTATTCTCTGACAGGCAACAGGGCTTACTGATTTGATGTCTGGACATGAGGATTTTATGCAGGAATGAGAGCGGGCATTGGGAAGGGGGTTTAAAAAAACGCAAATTAACTCTTTGGTATCTCTGTGTTTATGGCTTTCTTATGGAAAAAAAAAAAAAAAAAAGTTCAGCCCATCGCCGGCCAGGAAAGCTGTGCTGGGGAGCAAGCCTTGCCCCAGTCGCGGTTCTCCGGGAGAAAATATGCTCGCCAGAGAAGAGCCGGCTTTGTTTAAGTTACAGTATTATGGTCCGGGAACTACTTCAAAGGGGAGGTCTGCAGCCCCTGGGGAAAGTTTTGCGCCTGGACTTTTCTTGGCTGGGGCTGAACAAATGAGAAGCAGCAGTGCCCGTCTGAGGGGCGCGAGTGTGGTCTCTGCCGCCCTTGCCTTTTGAATCCGGTGGAGGACAGGAGGGTGACCGCGGGGCTGCAGGGGGAGGGCATGGAGAGAGGGCCGCAGCTCACTCCTGCGTGTTGGCTGAGAACACTTCTGTTCCAGTTTCTCTCTTTTTTTTTTTTTAATGTTTATTTACTTTTGACAGAGAGACAGAGTGTCAGCAGGGGAGGGCAGAGAGAGGGAGTCACAGAATCTGAAGCAGGCTCCAGGCTCGAGCTGTCAGCACAGAGCCTGACGCGGGGCTCGAACTCACAAACCGTGGGATCATGACCTGAGCCCAAGTCGGTGCTCAACCGACTGAGCCACCCAGGCGCCCCATCCAGCTTCTCTTCTGTATGGTCGGCTGTCGCCCCTGGCCTCCCCCACAGTGGCGGGAGGAAGACCCTGTGTCCCGGGAAATTTCAGGGGAGTGGGTCTAGAGCGTGGGGCAGCCCTCCTGTAGGGGCTGGACGTTGCTCTTCTGTCCCCTTGGCTCTCCTCCTTGGCCGTCCCCTCCTCCTACAGGGTCTGCACACAGAACAAGTGTATACGCAGGTGTAGAGAGAAGAACCTCCTTTAATTTCAGGACGGGGTCATGACAGAGGGCTGAGCTCGGAGGCGGTGGGGTGGGAGCCCCATCTGGGGGCCGGGATTGGCCGCGGCGGCCCCCAGGCCCGAGGTTCCAGCCAGGTCTGCGCAGGGAGCTCCAGAAGGCCGGGCGTGCGGAGAGAACCAGAACGTGTTCTGCCTGTGGCTGCCTGGAAGCCGCATTCCAGAACTTGGCATGTGCAACCTGCAGCCGGCAGGCCTTTTTGGGAGATCGCGAGTGCTGGCCTCCTCCTGGGTTCTGAGCACAGGAATGCGGGGCGCAGACACATTGCTGGTCCTTGCTAGCACCCAGCCAGGGGAAAGGAGGGAGGGAAAGAGGGGGGAGGGGAGGAGGAGGGAGGCGGAAACCCACACACTATCTTCCTGTTCACTTTCCCGCGATGGTGATGATGATAGCTAATGACGGTGATGATGGTGAGAGCCTTGATTTTTATCTCTTAAGCGAAGGCTTTTAGGAACATGCTTTCATTTAAGTTTTCTATCCCAGAGTTTCTCCACTTCAGCATCATTGACGCTTTAAGCCACATGGGTCTTTGTTGTGGGGGACTGTCCTGTGCTTTTCGGAATGTTGAGGTGCCTCCCTAAACTTCACCCACTAGATGCCAGTAGCAAACCCCAGCCTGTTTCTGTCAAAACTGTCTCTAGGCTTTGCCAAATGTCGGAGGTGGGGGGAGTCGCTCCCAGTTCAGAAACACTTCTCTAGAGGCAGATGTGCTATCCTCCGTTGGTGGATGGGAAGCAAACAGAGTAGAAATGGGGGGTGGGTAATGGGACTCCAGCACTCATAGCTAATAGGTAGGAGGCAGATCCGGGGTTAGACCTGAGTCCGTTGGATCTCATATCCTGGATCCTTCCTCTGCACAACCCTTCCTGGGCATGATGAGGGAGGATCTAGTTGTGACCAGAGATGGGTCAGCTGTCTGCATCCCCAGGGCTGACCATTAGAGAGCTGTTATAATTTGGGTATTTTGCTAAGGATTTTATGTATCGTCTTTTAAAGTCTTCTCCATATCCCTTTGAGGTAGGTACTGTCATTGTTCTGTTTTAAAAGATTAGAAAACTGAGGCTCAGGGGAATTGAGTAATATGTCCAAGGTCACATAGCTGGTAGGGGGAGAGAGTCTCATCCAGGTCTCTCTGGTTTCAAAGACAATGTGTTTTCTGCTACAGCATCCAGAGTCTCCACACCTAGAGACGCCATCCTTCTGGTCCGTTCTCCTATGTTGCCACAAAAAAAGGCCATTTCCTCCCTTTATTTCCGTGACTGACCAGGATTACCCGAAGATGTGTGTGACGGTTCATTTCATGTGTTAACTTGACTGGCCCCGGGGTAACTAGGTGTTTGATCAGAATTATTGTTGGTATGTCTGTGAGGGTATTTCTGGACAAGCTTCTCACACTGGAGTTCCTGATGTGGGCTACGTCCAATTAATTGAGGGTCTGAATAAAACAAAATTCTGAGCCTCCTCCAAGTAAGAGAGACTTCCTCCTACCTGATGGGCTTCGAACTGAGACATCGGCTTTTTCCAGTCTTTGGACTTGAACCAAAACATCTAGTCTCCTCGGGTCTCAAGCCTGCTGGCTTTCAGACTAGAACTACAGCATCGGCGCTTCTGGGTCTCCAGCTTGCCAGTTCACCCTGCAGATCTTGATCATCGTCAGCCTCCATAATCACGTGAGCTCATTCACTATAATAAATCCCTTTACACACCCATACACACTCATATACATATACCTATATACATGTGTACATACACACCTTCACATACACATACACACATATACATATACATGTATACATATATATATGTATACACATATATGTTCGCATATACATATATATCCTGTTGGTTCTGTGTCTCTGAAGAACCCTGACTAGTACAGCATTTTTCATATCCCATATTTTTAACATTTGTCTCGTTTTGTTTTAGGACCGACTCGTAACCAATATCGAGCTGTTTTTTAAAAACTCAGTCTGAGACTAAAGATGTCAAATATCTCATAATGTTGGCCATTTGGACAACTTATCCCTCTGAGCTTCTTTCTGGGGGAACTCCTCCATTGCGATCTTTCAGTTCATCAATTCTCTCTTTAGCCATCCAATCTAGAGTTTCTCCTGCCCTATTAAGTTTTCTAAACTTCGGTGATAAGCTGCTTTATGTCCAGGATTTCTGAAGGGCTGTTTTTCATACCCATCTGTTGGTTTTCTGCTTCTGCCTGCGTCAGATCCTTAATTTAGTATCTTCTTCAGCTTTATCACTTCTTCCTTTAACTCTTAGAAGCATAGTAATTTTAAAAATCTTTTTCAGATGACACTATTATTTTCATTTTCTCTAAAGTGATTTCATCTCCTGACCGTTGATTTTGTTCATTTGGTGTGAGCTCATCAAGAATGAGTTTATTTCTGTTTTGTTACATTTTGTTGTAGTTGGAGGGGCTCTATACTCACCATTCTCTTTTGGGCGGGGGGGGGGGTGCGGGGGAGGTGGTTGTTTTCAGCTGCCCCTGATGATCTGTTCAGAACCACATCTTCTGGCGGGTTTTCAGTCCATCATAAGGAGATAACTGGGGATATTGTGGTCATAGTCACTGAGCCATTTGGTAAAATGCCCAGATCCTGGCTATAAGGCTTTGCTTTGCCTCATTTTAACAGGTGTGCCTCTGCGATTTAAGCAGGTGGATAGAAACATGTCTTATTTTCTTTATTAGAGAGCTGCACCCTGCCCCTGATCCCATTCCTGCTTTGCATGAGCCATTTGGAGTTTCAACCAGCAAGCTCCTGCCTCCTTCAGCAGGCTGGTAGCTTCAGACCTGTTTTCTGTTTTGTGATTCAGAATCATGGAGACGTTATCTCTTTTGAGCATGGCAATTTAAAAAAATCTATCATTAGTCTGTGTTGGTGCCAATGGAAGGCTCAGAGCATTATCTTGATGGAGTTTAATATTCCCTGCTGTATACATGCCTTATCGCCATTCTACGATAGCATATCGAAAATCTCCCTACAGGGAATAGTTGCCTGCTTGTTATTTTGGCTTACAAAGTGCTCAAAAGTGTGGGCTCAGTCAGCTTGCTTGAGGTCACATCCCAGATCTACTACTTACGCGTTATGGAAACTTGGGCCAAGTTGTCTAATGCTTTAAAGCTTAATTTTCCTCATCATGAAATCTATCAGTCGTGTAACTTCCTAACGTTGGTTATGAGGATTAAATAAAAATAATCCATGTAAAAGCACCTCCTACAGATTCTATCACATGGTCAGCCTCAATAAATGTCTGCTGTTATTATGGTCGTTATTACTTCTTGGTTTGACTCAAATATCCAGCTTCAGAGAATTAGGATTTTTTTTAAAAGGTTCCAGTGGCCCAAATGGCAGAAGAGAGAAATGCCAAGAAATGATTTGACCACTACGTTTTACGAGGCTTTTTGATATCTGTTATCCGTAGTCTCACAATAAATCTGTGCTGTGCGTTTTCCATTTTACAGATGAGAAAATTGAACCACGGGATTACTGCACACTTCTTAAAAAACTATTATTACTGTACAGTTTTGACTAATAGTCGGCACATGAATGAAAAGTCATGCTCAGCTGATGCTCTTGGGGGCACCAACAGGGCCATCATTTCTTGGAAAGAGATTAGGAAGGCGCCCTAAGAAAACTCTGGTTTCTCTCCGGAAATCGGTGCTCCCCATTTCCCTGATCCGTCAATGTTGCTACACTGTCGGTGGTCCCGGGCACCTGGGATCACACCCGCGTATGTTCTCCATCTTTTATGCTGGGAAACTGAGAGGGTGTCTGTTTCTTCCCCCACACCCACCTCATATCACCTCTACTCTGCCCTGGGTTCTACCACCACGTGGGTTACAGACACAGGCTCCCCAATCCTCTGGCTCCTGTCTGGGTTTGGCCAATAGGAACCATGACCAGCCTTTTAGAAAGTCCACCTGGGACAGAGCCGTGTAAGAATAAAGAATAACAACTAAAGACTAAAGAATAATCACCACCCATAGTAACATAATATATAACAAATATTCAAATCCATGTGTGTTACTCCTTTAACATGAAAACATGAAATAAAAAGGTACATCAAAGGGAATATATTGATGATACTATAATAGTGTTGCATGGTAATGGATGTTAGCTACACTTGCGGTGAGCACAACATAACGTAGAGACTTGTTCAGTCATTATGTTGTACACACGAAACTAATATAACATTGTGTGTCAACCAGACTTCAATTTAAAAAAAGAGAAAAGGGGAAAAATATAAAAATAAGTACTTGAAATTACATATTATTCTATGTTATTCGCTTTCCTGTTACATAAATGCTATTATTAAAACAAAACAGCAGTAAGACTAGTGAATTAATTCATTAGCAGCAGGACTAATTAAACAATAATATATGTGAGAAAATATAACAATACTTTGATCATGTTTCTGTCCTCTGATATAGCAGTTTATTTTAATTCTATTGGATATTTAAATTTCATAGGCTATATTAAGATACATAAACGTAAGTCTTTTTAAAAATTTTTTTAATGTTTACATATTATTTTGAGAGAGAGAGAGGGAGACACAGAATCCAAAGCAGGCTCCAGGCTCTGAGCTGTTAACAGAGACTGACATGGGGCTCAAACTCATAGACCACGAGATTGTGACCTGAGCTGAAGTCGGATGCTTATCCAACTGAGCCACCCAGATGCCCCATAAATGTAAGACTTTTAGAAGGAAAACAGAAACACTATAGGACTACTTAAATATTTATATTTAATATTGTGCGGCAATGGTATGTGTCTTTCTGTCCAGTGATCCAGTGGAATATTTTTACTCCTTCTGTTTCCTCCTTTGTGAATACTTCTCTGAACTGCCCACAACCTTTAGGACGTCCTGCTTTTTCCTATATGTAGTGACAAAACGGAACATAGTCAATAAAAAATTCACTTTGAAATCACAGCTCTTCTCTTGTGAGGCCCACGTTATCCTGATGCCAGACATTGGTCCAAGGTGATGACACCGAGCTGAATTATCTTCTCAGCAAAAGCATTTGAACATGGAATGTTTTCTTACTGTGGAGGTAAGAAATTAATTTTATATGTATCTTGGCTGGGCTGGGAGGTGCAGTTGTCTGGTCAAACACCGGTCTAGACATCGCTTTGAAGCTATATTTCACATGTGCTTAACATTGTTTGGAGGGGGTGAGGCAGAGAGAGAGAGAGGAGAGAGAGAGAGAGAGAGAGAGAGAGAGAGAATCTTAAGCAGGCTTCATGCCCAGTGCAGAGCCCAACGAGGGGCTCAGTCTTACAAACTGTGAGATCATGACCTGAGCTGGAGGCAGCTACAGACTGGAGTCCCTCCAGATCGACTGGGGTCAAGTGTCGCCTGCACCCAGCCCCCTGTCACCCTTAGGCCTGAGGGTGATAATGGCGCCCACCACTATTGCCAGCCCAGGGATGCTGCACTCATCTTGTGGTGTGCTTCCCCCGGCCCATACCTTGTAAGCTGTCTTTTACTGAACTTGCCCCAAGTACCAAACACCACCATGCATGTGTACTGTTTCTTGCTTGCACCCTCATTCGTATAGGACTACTTAAAGCTCTCCAAGGATTTCTCCAAAGATGATCAATGACTCACAGACTAGAAAGGCCTGAGATCACTTTCCTTTCATGGATGAGACAAACTGAGGGCAAGAGCGGTAAAGTGATAAATCCATGGTCATTTGGCCAAGCAGAGACAGAGTAGAACCTTATTCCAATCTCCCAGCCCCTCCTTCCTTCTGCCTCTGCCTCTGTGAGTGACCCTTAGGCTATCCTGGGTGTTAGGAATCCTTTGTAAGTTCTTCTGAGGTGAAGAAAATAACCACAAAGATGAAATCCAACAAGATGAAAGACTGGCAGGAAACATTTGCTTTCCAAGGACCTTCAAACCACACAGGGAATACTCTATATAAGCAAAAATATTATACACACACACACACACACACACCCATGTCAGCATGAGACGGCTTTCGGGGCTCTGCCCTGAGTGTCAGGGGCGAAGCTTGTCTACCACCTGTCCCCACCTCAGTCCACCTCTTTATCCCCTCCTTCCTCTGTCCCCACCAGCTGCCGTTCAAGTGCCTGTAGGAACCCCTGGTAAGAGTCACCTGATAACTGAGGAGTTAACGGATTTTTCTAGCACATCATCCAAGCAGTTTACAGCAGGCGAGAGAACTCTCGTCAGTGTGCGCTTCTAGAACTAAGTATGTGGTGAGAGTGTGAAGAAGCAGCAGTTTTTCTCAACCAGAACAACCTCCTTCTCCTGGGCCAGCAGTGGGGACTCCCGGAGGGGACATGATCTCCGGCATCTCACCATTCTTTTGCATATTTGGTGGAAATAATCTTCCCCTGCCCTTGGGTAGAAGTTCCTGCAGGCCTCAGGAGCTAGAGAATCACTTTGGGTGACAAACACTGTCTCCTTTCAGATGTTACAATGTCCATATCAAATATTGCTCACAATTCCAACCACGATGTGTCGTTAACCCTTCTTCTCAACTACCAACCACAGCTCCGACCTACTTCAGGCTGGAACCCACCCTGGGCAGGTGAACTGGGATCATTTCTTTTCTTCTTCTCCCTCTTACACCATTAAGCACCCCCATCTCCACCTCCTTGTTACCCAGTTTCTGTCGTGTCCAGAATGAGAACAGCATGGTAGGGAGGAGGCCACAAGGGGATAGCAAATGACTTATACGCTGGAGGCTGCTTCATATCTCGGCCAATTCTTGATTTCTGTGTGTCATTTGCTTTGAAGTAATTCCAAATTTACAGGGAAGTTGCAAGAATAGTATAAAAACTTCCACAGTTGAAATAACTTTTTACCAAGATTGACCAATTGTTAACATTTTGCCTCTTTTTCTTTACCATTTCTCTCTCTCTCCCTCTCCTCCTTCTCCCCCTGTCTATCACCTAAAATTCACCTTCCCCACGTTTTTTCTAAACAGTCAGAGGTAGTTGCAGTTAGTGAAGTCTGCCCCTCTCAGTGCACCATACTCAGCACACATGACATCAGTTTGTCCCGTTAGGAGTGACGTCAACATAGATTACTCAGGTAGGGTGGTGTCTGCCAGGTTTCTCCACTGTAATTTCTCTGATTCCCTTTGTAATTAATACATAGCCTGTGAGGAGATACTTGCAGGCTATTTAATACTTTGTTCCTTTTCAACTGTCACTCAATACTTTTAGCATTCTTCAATGATTCTGGTCTTAAGCCCCAGATCTGTTGTCAAATCAGTCTGGTTGGGGGTGGGCAGGACTCCCCTTCTCCAGTGCAGAGTTCTTATGAATTAGAGCTTCCACCCACATCTGAAGCAAGGAGTCACTGCTCCTTCTTAGAATTTGATTCCTGTATGGATATCAGACTCACCCCCTAATCCTCCCTAGCAGAACTAAGATGTTTAAACCAATTTCTTGCTTGTGGGTATCACAGAAGTAAAGAGAGATGAATGTTCAATGAATTCATCAGGAATTACTTTTTCGCCACCACCTGGGACTGCCTCGCCTGGATCACCCTACCCAGACTCTCAATATTCCATGTGTAAGAGAGAGAAAACGTTCCTGACCTGGAAGAACTCTTACAGTCCCAATACTCACAAGAAGTGCATGACTGTCCAGTGACCCACAGTGAGGCTTTCATTTCTTTCGAAGGAGACCCCCTGACTCATTGGCCTGACCAGCTCTAGGGCTCACCATGAGATCGTCACTGTCTTGACTGGATCATGAGATCCCCAGCCCGTTACGTGCACGAAGTCTGTGCGTGGTGTCCATGTGTTGTGTGGGGGTTGGAAGAGGACAGGGGAGAAGCCATCTCATAACCAAGGATTCAAACTGAGAATTTAATACAAATAGCTGTTAAGTAGGTATAAAATTATTTAAAACAGTAACTGAAGAAACCCCTACCACCCCTAGGGCTGGTGGGAACGAAAGAGAAGAGATATTTTCAAACTCCAGAACTGGGATACCATGAGAAGCAGAAACTCATCTCAGAGGAAGAATCCTCCTCTGCTGGCACTGGGACGTCTGGGCTGATATGAGGGACCTCAAGGGCCAGAATGCAGATCTGGGTGGAGGGCGGTCTCGCCAGTAGGTGCTGGTTCTCTAAGGGGGATAAGGGTGCCATAAAGTTGATTCTCTAACCACTGAAAACACTGCCCTCTGGCTGTACCTCCTACTTCAGGAAGGAACTGCTTCTGGATGACGAAGCATGCTTGGATGGGGGCTCCGAGGGACAGGAAGCAAACAGGAAGGAACCGGTCCCTTTTTTGTTTCACTCCAGCCTCTTAGTCTCTCCAGTTCATGCGCGACTGGCAGAGCCTGACGTGGAGCCTGCAGGGAAAGTAGAAATGTGGTTTGCAAAGCCCCAGCCCAGCGCAACAGCATATGGCAGGTTTGGAAGGGCGAGCTGGAACTGAAGGACGACAGTAACTGGCACACCTCCACATTTAAAGTGATTGTGTCTATCAAAAAGGTAGAGCACACATGGATTTGTGGGGGTGCCCCATGGTGAGGAAATGGTCTCTTAAAATGATAATAGATTTTCTATACAGCCACTCTGAACAGTGTCCCCCATCTGAACAGAGGCCAGGACAGCCTTGGACAAGTTGGTTGAGCCCTGGTGTTGTCCCAGCTTCTGGTTGAGCAGTTTTGGGGTGGGGGAGCTGGGGCCGAAGACGGCATGGGCCGCATCAAATGGTACTCACGTGGAAACGACTCCAGTGTCCATCTGCAGAAAAACCAAATGTGATCTACCCATACATGAAATGTTTCCCAGCCATTAAAAAGAATGGTGTTCTGATACATGCTACGACATGGATGAAACTTTATAACATTATGCCAAGTGAAATGAGCCCGATACAAAAGGACAAATACCGTATGCTCGCATGATTTCACTTGTATGAAGTATCTAGAACAGGTAAATTCCTAGAGATGGAAAGTAGATTACCAGAGGCTGGAAGGAGGGAAATGGAAAGTTAATGGTGGGTGAAGAGTTTCTGTTTGGGATGATGGAAAAGTTTTGGAAATAAGGAGGGGCAATGGCCACACAACATTGTGAATGTAATTACTGCCCTTGAATCGTACACTTAAAAATGGTGAAAATGGCAAATTTTATGATATGTAAATACTTTTTTTAATTAATAATGTAATATACCAAAGCTATTGTAGTATACACTTTTTTACATTTTTAAAAATTTGAGTATAGCTGACACACAATGTTACATTGGTTGCAGCATAAGATTCAACCGGGCTATACGTTATGCTATATTCACAAGTATAGCTACCATCTGTCACCATATAATGCTGTTGTAATGTCATTGTGTTCCTTATACTCTGCCTTTTATTCCTATGACTTAGTCATTCATAACTGGAAGCCTGTATCATCCATTGTAGTGTACACTTTAAATGGGTGAATTGTAAGGTATGTGAATAATATCTCAATAAAGCTGTTTAACACACACACACACACACACACATCACACATCACAGCTCCTAAGTCACTTTCAAGTGCAGTGCAGCCATTATAGGTTATCATAGCCCATCTGGGTCCCAGAAAGGCTTCCTTGAAGCAATTCCTGCTCACGCTTTTATGCCCCTTGATGGATGCAGCAGTTTGAGGCGAAACTCCTCCCATTAATCACATCATCTCATTTCACAGAAGAGTAAGAATGGGTATGTGATAAGAGTCAGGCGTGAGCTGCTGTCTCAGCATGACCATAGAACTTTTTCCTCACCCTGAGATGTTTCTGCCTGCAAATTAACCGATGATAAGAGAAAAATAGAAACAGTTCTTCCTTCAATCTTAAAAAAAAAATAAATTAGTGTGTTCTCATTACTTAAAATATAGAAACAACCACAATGAGATACAACCTCATAGCCATTAGGATAGCTGTTATCAGAAAACAGAAAGTAACCAATGTTGGTGAGAATATGGAGAAACTGGAAGCCTTGTGCACTGTTGGTAAGAATGTAGAATGGTGGAAAACAATATGGTGGCTCTCAAAAAAAATTAAACATAGAATTACCAGATGATCCAGTAATTCTCTTTCCAGATATCCACCCAAAAGAATTGAAATCATAGACTCAAACAAATATTGATATGCCAACATTCGTAGCAGTATTCACAGTACCAAAAAGATTAAACAACTAAAATGCCCATCAGTGGATAAAAAAAATGTAATGTGTACATGTAATGGAATATTATACAGCATTAAAAAGGAAGGAAATTCTGACAGATGTTAGAATATGGATGTGCACTGAAGACATCATGTTAAATAAAATAAGTTAAAACCAATAGGACAAATACTGTATGATTTCACTTATGTGAGGTATCTAGAACAGTCAAATTCATAGAGACAAAGTAGAACAGAGGTTACCAGAGGCTTGGAGGAGGTAGGAATGGAGAGTTATTCTTTAATGGGTACAGAGTTTCATTTTAATAAGATGAAAAATTCTGGAGAGAGATGATGGTGTTAATTGCACAACAACGTGAATGCCATTACTGTCACTTAATTGTGCATTTACCACAACAAACAAATGTAGAAATAATACAAGCAAAAAACTAAAGATCACCAATATTTCTCTATCCAAAGTTAGCTGCTAATAGCAGCAATCAGAATCATTGAAAACTAGATCTGGGGACAAGGGTTAGATTAAGCCATGGCCGATAAAATAAAAAATGAGTTCCAAAGGTAAATGTATCAGGTTTGTACCTTAGGCACTGTTTTATTTCACCCATGCTTGTATGTCTTCATTGGTCAGTGATTTAGTTGACGATGAAGATTTTAGTTGTCAGAAAGACAGAAAGGCCATATGGGTTGTCCAATGGTACAAAGATAAAGAAGATACAGCCCTTGCCCTCCTGGGACTTGCAGTCTATTGGAAAATATGAGACCTTGACAGATGACCACAAGGGAAAGAGTAATGACCTTGATATATGAGAGGTTGAAAGTTTATAGAACTAGAGCTTTCTTATACCACAATATTGTGGGAAGCATCATGGAAGAACCAGTGTTAGAACTGGTCCTTGAAATATGAGAATGGGAAAGATTCTCTGGCAGGAAGATTCTCGTGTCTTGAGCAAAAGCTGGGAGTTAGGAACTTGAGTCTATTTTCAGGATTTGACCAAAGGACACAGTAAGTGAGTAAGAATAACTAGAGACCAAACTAGAGAGGAGAACGTGAATTTAATAGAGTCCTAAGAGATATATGATCTTACCTGTGCTTTAGTAAATGTACTCTGACTTCTGAGACTGTGTGAATATAGGTCTGAGGAGGCTAGGTTTTTTGTTTTGTTTTGTTTTTCAAATTTTTACTTAAATTCTAGTTAGCTGACATACAGTGCAATATTGGTTTCAGAATTCAGTGATTTATCACTTGTGAAAAACACCCAGTGCTCGTAATGAGGAGGGCAGGTTTTAAAATAGAGGGTTTAGTACTTTTCTGTGAGGATGGATATTTTGTAAAAATTACACTGTATATTTTCTAAATATCGTTTAAAATTTATGTTTTATTTCTAAGACCATGTGCCTTCAGTGCCGAACATTTGTCTGAGTAGTACATTACTACCACCTGTTGGCAGCACCTGTAATTGCAGGCAAAATACTGTGTGTGTGTGTGTGTGTGTGTGTGTGTGTGTGTGTGTGTGTGTGTTTGTGTAACACGGGGGGGGTGGTTATTTTGACAAGGGAAATTAAAATTGCAATACCATCACAACTGACAAAAGGGGAAATGGTTGGAGCGGGATGTATTAATTCTTCGCTACAGAAAGTGCATTTTAATTTTGTGAGGAGCAAGGGAAAAAATGCACATGTCCCTGTATAATGAAACATGTAGCTCCTTCTGGGCTGATTTCACTCAAATCACACCTGCAAATAATGGAAATAAAAACTGGCAAGAGAGGCTGTCTATCCCTTTGCTGGATATCACCGATTGGAAACTGGCACCCTTTCCTTCCATTCAGAGAGACAGGCAGTTGTCCTAACATCCACGTTTTTATTATTCCAGATTAGAAAAGGCACCAGGCACATATTTGCCCAAGCTATACAACATTTTCCAGCCTCTCATGCAATTAATTGTGGCCTTAAGACCACATTTTTTTTCCTAATGGGACACAAACAGAAATTATGCTGGCACTTCCAGGCCCACCCACAAAATCCATGCTGTGTCCTTCTTCTAGCTGACCAAGATGTGGACACCAGAGCAACCTCTGAAGCCCCATGTTGAGAGCAACAAAGCCCTCAACAACCTGAGGCCTTTCATGACTGGATGGAGCAGAGTTGCCACGGCCTGGCCCTGCCCTGGAATATCACCTCAATAAGAAACTTTTAATTTGTTTTTTTTTTAAGTTCATGTATTTATTTTGAGAGAGAGGGAGAGACAGAGTGGAGGGGCAGAGAGAGAGAGAGAGACAGAGACTCCCAAGCAGGCCCTGTGCTGTCAGCATTGAGCCAGCTCAGGGCTCGATCCTATGAACCTTGAGCTCGTGACCTGAGCTGAAATCAAGAGTCAGATGCATAACTGACTGAGCCACTCAGGTGCTCCTAAACTTTTTATTCTTAAAGGCACTGAATGTGGGGAATCTATTTGTTACCATAGTTCAGACTTCCCTCCTCCCACCCTCTTTCAATGGCCCCTCCTGTATTCAGAAACTGGAAGCCTTACACTGCATTTCCCAGCCTCTGTCTCAAAAGGGAGCTAGATGCAATTAGGTTCTTCCAATCAGATGTACTTGTGCATGATTTGCAAGTAGGAGGTGAGACAGAGCTGTTGTCCAATGGGTAGGGTCTGCCAGAGGCAAGCATTGCACCAGCCAGATTTCCTGTTCCACTCTGGCATTGGCTGTGTGGACCAGGGTGTTCTGATGATGATGGAGATTTCCTCCCCTCTGGACACAACTGCTGTTATGTGACCTTGATGCCTAGTGAATGCCTTCTGCCTTCCACTTCTCCAGCCCCTCTAACACTAATGTAAACACAATTCTCTATATTAAATACCTTTCTGCATTTCACTATCCTACACTGATACTGCCCCACCCTCTGCACTCCAGGGGGAGATAACATTTTTCATCTCTCTAGACAAATTCACAGTATTCATAATAATCCACCCTTTTCCTTTAATTTATTTACCCTCCTCAGAGACGCATCATCTTCCTATGCATCTCCCTGGACCAAACATTTGTCTCAGTAGTTAGTCAATAGTACCCTCTGAGCTTCAGTTTCCAGATCTATAAAATGGGAATAATAATCCCTGACCTCCAGAGTTGTTCTGAAGATAAAATGAGACAATATTGGGTGGAAAAACCACCTGGCAGATTGGATTATAACATATTAGATCCCTGAAAAATGGAGTAAGCATTAATTTAGTAAGCTGGTTGGTGAAGAAACTGTGGTATTTGCCTGCTATTTGACATAAATCTATTTTTTTTAATTTTTTAATTTTTAAAGTTTATTTATTTATTTTGAGAGAGAGAGAGAAAGAGCAGGGGAGGGGCAGAGAGAGAGGGAGAGAGAGAGAATCCAAGCAGGCTACACCCTGTCAGTGCAAAGCCTGACTCCGTGAGATCATGACCTGAGCCGAGATCAAGAGTCAGAAGCTCAACCAACTGAGCCACTCAGCATCCTGAAAGAAATCTATTTTTAGATGTATTGATATAAATGCTAGATCTCTGTATATATTTTTCAAAGCATATGTACAGGTACACACATTAAGATCAAGAAATTCTAAGTTCAGGTTGATTGCCTAAATGTGAAGGTTAAGTCATAACACAAGATCGACCAAGTGTGGCCTTAATTATTCAAAACATCTTGAGTCACTCAATATCTATTTTCTAAAAGGAATTCATTTCACCGTGACCACAGATGACCAACTGAAAAACTTTTCAAATTCAAGATAGAGTGTCTATACCCAAGTCCACTCTCTGATCAGCAGCTCTTCTCTCGTTAACTCCTGTGGCCCCGCTGGTTTTTGCTCTCATTTGCGCTGCACCAAGGGCCTCCAACAGCTTCCTTTCCTCTCTCTTCAAACAAACAATAGCCTTTGGAACAAGGAAGGAAATTTGTAGCAGATGAAAGTTTAGTTTTAATGATGCAGAGACCAAATTGTTTTTAAGCTCGAAATATATAAAGGACTCCAAGCCCCCTTTAATTTCTCATTTCTTACAACCATTCATTATTGTTTACCAAATCCCTTACTTTGAATCACAGAGTCTTTGAAAGAAATTCAGAAATCAACCTTTTGCACGTACGTAGCTTATTAGCAACAGGAAAAAATTGCTTTTCTCTCTGATGGTGAGTGTTTCCCCCTTTCAGAACATAAAATATGGGATGGAGAGGCAGTGGCCTCTTTCCTTGCAGAAAGAAAATCTAAGCTAGAGGGTGTGAAAAAGCATAAGCTTGGTCATGTGGGACCCCATGTAGCAAAGGATCTATCCAGCCCTTGATGAGCCGCTCAGATCAGAGCACCCAAGCCTGTTTGCCAGTTCTCTTCATGCCCTGCAACCCTTGAATTGGGACATTTAATTGATGTATAGAAAGTTCCCTTAAAAAGGTCGCCATCACTTTTTCCGGAAATCCTCATGACACAGGAGTTGTGAAAACTTTTCTAAATAAACATGATGTCACCAACATTCGGCTATAAAGAAAGAAGAAATGTCAGCCTTCACATACATGGCCATTCCCACTCTTTGAGATCTCTTTCCAGCAAAATCCAGAGGCAGTGTTGAGAATGGAGGAACCAGATATGAGCCAAGTCAGGGTGGTAACAGGTGCGTTAGTCAGGCTCAGTTACACAAGCTGCTGAGTCAAGAGGTATATACACCTGCTATTTTATATATATATAAATATATATATTTACTTATTTATTTTGAGAGAGAGAGAGCAAGGAAGGAACAAAGAAAGAGAGAAAGAGAGAATCTCAAGTAGGCTCTGAGCTGTCAGGACAGATTCTGACGCAGGGCTTGAACTCACGAACTGTGATATCATGACCTGAGCCTGGATCCAGAGTCAGACATTGCACTGACAGAGTCACCCAGGTGCCCCTACAATGTGCTATTTTGATAGCTATTGCCCAGGCATCCTCTAGGGATTATACCTATTGACAGTTCCCCCAGCCTTACCTAAGAATGCCTTGTAATGGTTTTTTCTTTTATCTGCTAAATGAAAAACAGTTGATACCAAAATTTCTGAAAATCTAGTATATCAACGGGATATTTCTTCTTCTCTTTTCTTGTATTTTTTTTACTGCGATAAAATACACATAACATAAAAGTTACCATTTTAATTATTTTTAAGTGTAAAATCCAGTGACATTAAGTGCATTCACATTGCTGTGTAACCGTCACCAACATCCGTCTCCAGAACGTTTTCATCTTCTCAGACTGCAACAATCGCCCTTAAACATTAACTCCTCACCTCCTCTCCCCCATCCCTTGTAACCACTAGTATACTTTCTGTCTCTATGAATTCCCCTTTTTTAGGTACTTCATGTAAGTGGGATCACACTGTATTTGTCCATTTGTGGTTTTGTGTCTGGCTCTTTCATTTGGCACATTTTTTAAGGCTCAGTAGTGTGGTAGCAGTGACATCCATTGTGTGGATGTAACACATTCGGTTTATCCACTCATCTGTCAATGGACACTTGGATTATCCCCAAACACCTTTTGGCTATTGTGAATAATGCTGCTACAAACATTGTACAAATACCTGCTCAAGTCTCTGCTTTCGATTGTTTTGAAGTGGCATTCCTGGATCACGTGGTAATCCGTGTTTAATTTTTTTGAGAAACTGCTAGACGATTTTCCACAGTGGCTACGTCGTCTTGCTTCCGATAACTTAAATTCAAATAACTGAGATGTATGCAATCACTTAGAGTTTGCAAAGTGATCTTTCCTTAAAGAATCTCATAAAAATTTTTGTGACAATACCGTGAAGGGAGTGTTACTTCAGTCCTCATTTTGCACATGAGGAAATCAAGATAGGCAGGGAAGTTGTATCCCAGAGGTCTAGGAGGGGTTCTTAAGAATGACTCCAGCAAGACTGACTCTAGCTAGCTCTTCAAAGGGCTTCATAGGGAAGGGCTGGGCGGCTCAGTCTATTAAGCATCCCACCTCAGCTCAGGTCATGATCTCAGGGTCTGTGAGTTTGAGCCCCTCAGGGGGGCTCTCTGATGTCAACATAGAGCCCACTTCTGATCCTCTGCCCCACCCCCACCCCTCTCTGCACCTTCCCCTACTTGTATGTGCTGTCTCTGAGGGACCAATCTGAGCTATGTTATTTTGGGTCCCAAATGGGACATGACTATAATGAGACAAATTTACTTTTATGACTCATAAGTAGGCTCTGAAGGTAGTTTGGGGAGCACCAAGGAAGGCCCGCACAGTGGCTATGCCGGGACAGGGGTGGGACGGTGGGGAGAAGTGCATGTGGAGCTTCCTGGAATGACCGCGGACCAGAAAGTTTGCTGAGCAGGACAGGCCTGCTGTCTGTTGTGTGTGCTAACCACCTCTTACTGAGGCATGTGAGGGGGGATCTCCTTCCTTACTGCCGAGCCCCTCTATCTTCTTTCCAGTTACTACAGAGACAGAGTTTCTGCAACACAGAGGATCTGTTACACACTCTCCCTGCATGGTTGGAAAGAGCTCCCTCCCACTGACCTGCCAGATGACAGTGCCTTGGGCAGTGACCTGACCCTCAGAACAGGTGAAAAGATCATCTTAGAAAATCCATATAGACGTCCCCCTGTTGCTACTCATCCCCAGAAATCTTTAAGGATCTCCGTGTTAACATATGTACTCTCAACTCCCCCCTTGTTCTGAAAAAGGCACTATGCTTTGCCAGGTAACTCGATGCCCTTGTCACACATGGGTCAAGGCCCAGAACTGGCCAGCTGGGTGAACTCTGTCTGAGGGCATGCCCTTGCTGTGCAGGAAGGCTTCCATGAATGGGCATCATCTGGACCCCCGGGAGGAAACTTCCCCCTGTGATGCTGCCCTCAGCATCACATGGGAGCCTGGTCCCATCGCCAGAGTGACCACTCCCAAAACAGAGGCTGGGACAGGAAGGGCAGATGGTCTGACCTCCCCCCCCCCACTTCCCCATGGTCATCCCGTCACAGAAAGACCCAAGATCTGAGAGACCCAAAGTTCCCTTTTACTAGCTTTTAATCTTTACTGTCTCTTTCATAGATGATAGATGATTGGCCAATGATTCATGATGATACATAGATGGTGGATAGTAGATGGATAGTATAATGCAGTGTAGTAATAGCTGAATTTGTGTGATTATTTATTCCTTTCTCAATACCTTGTAAATCTATAAAACAATAGGAAGTCATCAGTAAATTGCTGTTCCTTTTACTGCTGTTATCATTTTTACTATTATGTGTTTGCTATTCTCCCTTGAGCAAATATTAATTGAGCACCTAATAGATGCCAAGGACCCTCTATAGACTAACTCCAATCAAACCATCCAGACTTCCCTCTGGTTACCACCAGCCAGGTGCCCTCAGGTCGCATGTCACTGACTACTCGCCAGTTCTCTACCCACTAGAACTCACCACTCTTCCTACATTTGTCAAAAGTAGCCTTTCTTCTTCTGCACCTAGCAAAGCTCAGCGATCCCTCGTGACCTCTGTCAAATGTCATCTCCTCTCTAAATCCCACCCTGATGGGCTTTCCTTCTTTTAATACTTATCAAATGATATCCTAATTATTGGCTCACACGTGTGATGATCTCCCGAGACTGTAAGCTCCCCCTAATCACATTATTCTTTCTACCCAGCCCAGGGCCTCCAACATTCTTTGGTCCTCAATTAATGTTTGGTGAATGAGTGAGGATGTGAACAAGGAGAGGAGATACCAAGAGGAATCTCAGGAAGGAATTCTGAAGGATTCTGAAGGAATCCCAGAAGACAAACGTTGCTCGGTTCCCAAATGTGTGTTGCACGTGCCCCTGTACCACGTAGACATAAAGGCAATTGGCTCCCTCTTCACGTGGGGCTTGACTCGCTTCCCCTGGCTCCTACTAGCTTCAGGATGGGTTAGTCTGGGTAATATTTTCATTTTCGCCCACAATGCCTACTCCCAGTGACTGCGGACGATTTTTAGAGAGTTATCTGTAGAGGACTGTGTGGGCCCACCACACTGTGACGGGTCCGTGGGCACCTTACGTTCCTGTTTCTGGAGTGCTGGTCAACCGAGGAATCCAGGCAGCATTCCGTTTACTGTCAAGGAGGAAGAGAAAGAGCGCGTGTTTAGAAAGGCTGGTTGGCACAGATCCCCACCGTCGGCCTTTTTGTTGCAGGGCGTTTGGTCCACATGGGTTTGTTCCTCTGCTCAGATTGCACGATCCCACGCTTTTCCAGAGACTAACAAGCAAACAGCCTGAAAGCAGGCACATGGCTGGCTGGCCGCCTGCCCCCAGTCCAGCCTCCCCTGTCTTCTCATTTCTTTGGCTCCATCAGAGAGTGAGACCTTTGGGTGTTTGTGGTGACCTGTCTGCTCTGATCTCGCTGAGAAGCCATTAGTTAAACTCCTGTAAAAAGAACAGCAACTTCTCTGTGAGATGAATAGGAGTCGTTAAAACTTTCTCTCTGAAATGAGAGCAAATGTTGGGTAAGAGATGGAAAGGTTCTTCTCTGAAAGATGCTCATCACATCCTGAGAAACGTTAGAATTTGCAAATGAAAAATACTTAGTATTAACATATCTTCCTCAACCGCTTGCCTCAAATAGCTTTTTTTCCGGTAGTCTTGTTAATCACTTCTAGGGGTCCTTAAAAGGTGATGTGTGCAATTATTCTTGTTCCAAATATCCTATGGGAATTTGTAATAACGCATGGATGTCTTGTCTCACCCACCACACACACACACACATACACACATACATACACACACGTGCACCCTCCTTCCACACACATCCTGTTTAATAAGCCCCTGAGGGAGAAAACTCTTGCATGGTTCACCCCAAATTCCTACTTCTCTGGGATTGCCTTGCACACCAAGGGATCTGCCACATTCCTGCCTCCCCTATCTGCCTGCCTCAGATGTCTGTTCCTGGGTTGGCCCTTGACCGTAGTGGGACCAGTGCCTCCTCGCCCCAGGATGTGTAGAACTGGAATGCAGAGTGAACTCTGTGAGTCTTCATGGCCATGGCGAGGGGACATGAGGCTTCAGCGCCGTCAGTGATCATGTTTCCTACATGAAGAAAACTCCAGCTTGCAGCTAGACAGAAGGAAGAAACAGAGACAAGAGGCAGAGGGAGATCCATGGGACCCGTGGGATTCCCTGGAGGCACCTGTTCCTGAAGCCAAGCTCTGTCCTTCCTGCCTGCCTCTAAGGGCAATAGCTGCCCAGATTATGCGAGCCTTCGAACAATCCACTGCCTATTTTCATATGATCTGCACGCTAAGAATTCACATTTCTTAAATGGTTGAAAATAAAATATTTTGTGGAAATTATATGAAATCCCAATAAGTTTTTATTGGAATACAGCCAATGTGGTTCCTTTTGTGCCAAGAAGGCAGAATTGAGTAGGTGTGACAGGGCCCCAAACCATAAAATAGTTACTATTTGGTTCTTTGCAGAAAAAAAAAAGACCTATCTGAAAGTAAGAAATAATGGAGCATCTTTTAAGAAGCTATGAAATTAGGCCAACTTTTAAAAATGTTACTCATGGTACAGCCACAATGGAACACAGTATGGAGTTTCCTCAAAAAATTATAAATAGAGCAGCACCTGGGTGGTTCGGTTGGTTGAGCATCTGACTCTTGATTTCGGCTCAGGTCATGATCTAAGGATCATGGGATGGAGCCCCGCTTTGGGCTCTGCCCTGAGCGTGGAGCTTACTTGGGATTCTCTCACTCCCTCCCTCTCTCTGCTCCTCCCCACTCTCTCTCAAATTAAAAAAATAAAATAAAATAAAAATAGAACTACCATATGATCCAGTAATTACACTTCCAGGTATGTATGTGAAGAATGAAATAACCATCTCAGAGAAGTATCTGCACACACACTCCATAATAGCCAATTGAAACAGTCTAAATGCCCATTGACAGATGAATGGATAAAGAAAATGTGACACAACACACACACACACACAATCACATAATAGAATATTATTCAGCTATAACAAAGAAGGAAATCCTGTCATTTGCAACAACACAGATGGAACTCAAGGGCATTATATGAAGCAAAATAAGTCTGAGAGAGAGGCAAATAGAATCTAAAAACACCAAACTCAGAGATACAGAGAACAGAGAATTGGTGGTTGCCAGAGGCAGGGAGGGGGTGGGGTAAGAGAAATGGGTGAAGGGGATCAAAAGGTACAAACTTATGGTTACAAAATGAATAAGTCCTGGGGGTGTATGTATAGCATGGTGACTAGAGTTAACAGTACTGGATTGTCTATTTGACAGTTGCTAAGAAAGTAGTTTTATTTTTTTTAAAGTTTATCTATTTATGAGAGAGAGAAAGACAGAGAGAGAGCAGGGGAGGAGCAGAGAGAGAGAGGGAGAGAATCCCAAGCAGGCTCCATGCTGTCAGCACAGAGCCCGACGCAGGGCTTGAGCCCATGAACCGTGAGATCATGACCTGAGCCAAAGCCAAGAGTTGGTCACTTAATCAATTGAGCCACCCAGGTGCCCCAAGAGAGTAGTTTTAAAGGTTCTCATCTTAAGAAAGAAATTTTAACTACATGAGATGCTGGATGTCAATTGAATGTATTGTGGTGATCATTTGGTATATATATCAGATCGTTATGTTTTATCCTGAAACTAATACAATGTTATATGTCAATTAGATCTCAATAAAACTGGAGGAAAGCATTTTTTTAAATGTTACTCCTTGCTGCAGAAACTCTAGCAGCTGTGTATCTGGAGTTTTAGATGCAACTATTATCCTTAGGGGAAAAAAAAGGCAAGAAAAAGGGAACCCAAAGAGGCCGCCTTCAGCCTCTATACACGGAGGAAGTCCTTCGTTACTTGTATGTATAAAATGAATCAAGAAATGGACTTCCTCTGAGTGGAAATTCCCACAGATAAAGAAAAGTAGCGACATGACTGTCAGCATGTCCTGCGCCCACCATTTAGAGGAAGCTGGCCCAGTCAGGCCTCAAGGATATGCCTAGGCATTAGGCTGATCTGGCCTGGCCCAAGCACTCAGTCTGACCGTCTAATGCCTCTACCGCTTCCTGAGGTGACCTCCAGAAAGACCCACATCTGCAGCCTTCTAATGTCTCCCGAGATTGGATTCAAATTCAAAGAGAGTCTTTCAAGTAGAAGAGGTTGCTCACATTTGGCCAAATGTTTCTGACCAATTTCCAGGAAAGAAAGAGCAGTAACATCCTGTAACACATGGTTCTGACTAAAGGGAAAGGGAAAGAATACAAAATAGAGGGTGGAATGAGTTGGGTAGTGTCTTCCCAAAATTCAGGTCCATCCAGAACCTCAGAACGTGACATTATTTGGAAATAGGGTCTTTGCGTATATAATTAATGAAGGATCTTGGTATTATATTGGGTTTAGGGTGGACCTTAAATCCAGTGACTGTTGTCCTTATAAGAAGAGGAGAAGACACAGAGAAGTCTTGTGAAGAGGAAGGCAGAGGGTGGAGTTAGGAAGCCACAAATTAAGGAATGTTGAGGCCACCAGAAGGTGAAGAAGCAAGAGAGAATTCTCCCCAGAGCCTTTGGAGGGGGTACGGCCCCTTTCAGCAACTGATTTCAGACTTCTGGCCTCCAGAAATATAAGGCAAGACATTTCTGTTGTTTTCAGCCACCAAGTTTGTGGTACTTTGTAGGTTTTTTTTAAGTTTACTTATTTATTTTGAGAGAGAGAGAGACACACACACAGTACAAGCAGGGTAGGAGCAGAGAGTAGAGACAGAGAATCTCAAGCAGGCTCCACGCTGTCAGCACAGAGCTTGATCATGATCTGAGCCAAAACCAAGAGTCACATGCTTAACGTACTGAGCCACCCAGGTGCCCCTGTGGTACTTGGTAATGGTAGCCCTAGGAAACTCACACAGAGGGGTTTGAGTTTCTAGAGGGGAGGCATGGTGGCAGGTTAGGTAGAGGCAGGGACAAAGCCAATTATTCACACAGGCCCATGGCTCCCACCCCCTCCACGGCCAGGTTCCGCCCTCTCATTTCTGCCCTTCCTTTTGACCCCAGCATTCAGCCTTCTTGCTTAGACTCAAGAAAGACCAACCAACAAATGAAGACCTGGCCTCCAAGTGGTCTTTGCTGAACCAAGCTCTTCCTGTTTGTCAAACTTTCTGTTTGTAATTCTGTACCCTAATTTGTGTTTTGTGTATCACTCTCTCTTTCCGTTTATAAAACCCCAACTTTCTTACCACTGCCATCCCTTTGTCCTCAGAGAAATTCCCTGCAGGTATCATCAGCTCTGTGCACAGGTGAACACCACCTTTCTCCTGGAAATTCCACAGTGCCCTTTGGGCCACGACAACACTCCCAGTGACAACACAACCCTCGGTGGCTCAGGGGAGGAAGAAGGGTAGAAGACTCATCTAAATTTTGGATACTTTTAATCGTGGCCAATACATCATGAATAATCAGAACAAAGTTCTTAAAAGCATTCTTACTTCTCTTAATTCCAAAAGCATGAATATACCCTGCCTCTTGCCGATGGCATACTTTAAAAGTGAAATAGGGGCGCCTGGGTGGCTCAGTCGGTTAAGTGGCCGACTTTGGCTCAGGTCCTGATCTCGCAGTCTGTGAGTTTGAGCCCTGCGTTGGGCTCTGTGCTGACAGCTTGGAGCCGGAAGCCTGCTTCGGATTCTGTGTCTCCCTCTCTCTCTGCCCTTCTCCTGCTTACACTCTGTCTCTATGTCTCAAAAATAAATAAACGTTAAAAAAATTAAAAAATAAACTACAACAGACTCTTGAACAATATGAATTTAAAGTGCATCAGTCTACTTATATGCGTATTTTTTTTATAAATACAGAACAATATTGTAAATGTATTTTCTCAATAACAATTTTCCTTCCTCTAGCTTACTTTATTGTAAGAATACAGTATATAATGCATAGAACACACAAAATGTATGTTAATTGATGTGTTATTGGAGAGGCTTCCAGTCAGTGGTAGGCTATTAGTAGTTAAGTTTTGGGGGAGTCAAAAGTTATTCAACTTTTGTTCGATTTTCAACTGTGTGTGGGGTCGATGCTGCTAGTTCCTGTATTGTTTAAGGATCAACTCTAGTTCTTTTGCTATTTCTCTGTTTAAAATGCTTGAAGTCTACTCTAAAAATTGGTCATATACTATTTATGCTCTTGGAATATCCTCAAATAATTTTTTTGATGGAGAAGAAAAATAATATTGATGTTAAACCCTCCCTCCCCCTCCCCCACAAAGTATGTATTCATCAAGATTGTGGCTGTTTGATAGCGTTAGGATATGACCACGGTGGATATCCAACACGCACGCCCATGGTGGATAACCGAAAATTTCATCCTCTCATATATTCGAAGCAGCTGAAAAACAAATATTCACTCTTGGTTACAAATAAATCATTAAGCTACAGTCAGTGGGGCATTAGATTAAGACTAGATTCTCTTCCTGGCTCATTGTATGTTGTTTAGAAAATCACGCAACCCCTCCGATGTTTTGCTCTGTTCTGTTCTGTTTTGTTTGAGGCAGGCTGGATTAAATCCTCTTCAAGGTCATTTTTGGCTCTGAGACTCCAATCTTATGATTATTGAACTTCTCCCTGTTATTCTGTGTTATTTGGGGGGGCTTGCACTCGCAGGAAAGCATACGTGAGCAGAACATAAGCACAATCATGAATTGTGAAGGTGGTGAAGCTGGATTCTGTTCCGACCCATTTCAGCAAAGCTGGAGTATTTGCCCCCTCTTCTGTGGCATTTGTCTGCATGGTGAAAATCTAGCTCTCGGAAATGATACTAAGCCCACAGATGCTTGTCTCTGGGACTCATCAGGGGGACAAAGACAGAGCCACCCAGCGCTCATTAATCCACGTGGAAATAAAAAAGATTAAACAGCACAGACACTGTGACCACTGAGAAAATTACAGAAATAAAGATCATTATACGCATCTGGTTTTCCAGGGGGACGAAATGGAGATAAAGCCTTAAGTCTTTAATAAGGCTAGAAATTAAAACCAGGATTAACGACAACAAGAAGCATTTATGAGAAGCTGCACATGACACTCCTGCTTCAGTTTTGCGGGCCCAATTTCTAGAACATTTTCTGTTGTTAATATTTATCATCAGCTTCTTCTCTGGCTGGAAAAAAAAATAGCCACTGGCCACTGGGTTCAGGTCCTCAGCCTTTCCATAGGCATACTCGACTTCAGGGCTTTATTTCTTTAAATGTAGTTATTCGGCACTGTTTCCACGAGGTTTCTTCAGAGATGGAAAATTTCAATAAAGCTTTGAGGTCTGGCCTCACTCTGGGATACACAGAGAAAACACCCCTCATGAATGGTGATGGAGGGTCAGGTATCTTGGGCCGGGGGAGGCGAGGGGAGGATGGGCTCTCTTCCACATTCAGATTCTCCTACTGGAGTCACAGTGGATCTCCAGAAAGCTGTGTTAAAATGACGCCACACCATTTGGTTGACCAACTGTTAATGGGCTGAAATGCGTCCCCCCAAAATATATGCTAAAAGCCCAACCCCCAATACCTCAGAATGTACCCTTCTTTGGAAACAGTGTCCTTACAGTGGTAATCAAGTGAAAATGGGGTCATCGGGGTGGGCTCTAATCCAAAATGACCGGTGTCCTTAATAAAAAAGGAAAACATGGACACAGAGATACACGTGCAGAGAGGGGAGGCCACGTGAGGACACACAGGCAGAATGCCATGTGAAGGCAGAAGTTTCCACTGATGGCTCTACAAGCCAAGGAACACCAAAGGTTGATGGTCAAATGCCAAGTCTAAGAGAGTAGACTCTGCCTCATGGCCATCAGAAGCAACCAACCGTACCCACCCCTGGATCTCAGGATTCCAGCCTCTAGAACTGAGACAATATGCATCTGTCATTTACATCAGCCGATTTGTGGGACTCTGTTACATCAGCCCTAGGAAACTATATCCCAACACTTCAACCAAGTAGATGTTATCCATGCCTCAGTTATTATCCCCTAGCAAAGGACAGCATTTTAAGGAAAATGTGTCCAAGAGGGAAGGTTTGGAAGATCCACGGGAGGGGTTGGTGCAAGCAAAGGGCACAGCAGAGGGCACGTTGCCACAAGGGCTGTAGGATCCCTGAGGCTAATCCAAGAGCCGCTTGGAGCCTCAGGAAGTTGGGGACAGAGGCTACACTGAGGATCAAGAAGATGTTAAAGATAAGCTCTCCTACATAGATGTTGCTAAGGCTTTGAACACTAGGTTTTACCTGTAACTTGAAATAATCAATGGCGATGTAAGTAGTGTACTAGTCAGCACAGGCTGCCGTAACAACTAAGCACAGACTGGGCAGCTTAAACTGGAGGCTGCAAGGGCAAGATCAGGGTGCCAGGAAGGCAGATTTCATCCTGATGTCTCTTCTCTTGGCTTGTAGAAGGCCACCGCCTCTCTGTATGCTCATGTGACCTCTTCTTCGTGCACAAGGGAGAGAGAAAAAAAAATCTCTGGTGTCCCTTCTAATAAGGACGCCAGTCCAATCAGATGAGGGTCCCACCCTTAGGACCTCATTTAACCGTAGTATTTTCTTACTCCAAATACAGCCATACTGGGGGTTAGGGCTTTGATATTTGAATTTGGGCAAACACGAGTTTTCAGTCCACAATAGGGAGCAAATTTTTAAGTGTTTTCTTCTACCAAGTTAGATTAAGGGCTTAAGAGCAAGTTTATTTCCACTATAGAGAAGTAAACTAAATTTCTCTAATCACATCTGAGTGTTTGGCCTGTAAAACTTGGGCCTGGTCATAACACGTAAATATCATAAGTGTATGTATCTTATATCTAGGTATGATGATACAAACTCAGAGGATTTATATAAACTTTTAGCATTGGATGTCATTTGGAAATGACCTTATAGACGATTTGCATTTTATTCTAGTCACATGCCTATACGTCCTTATTTAACCTGCATTTCCTTCATAATAATAAAAAAAAACTGACTTGAAAAAAAAGAGGCACTATAATCCAACTATCAAGACTTAACACTAACTAACAAGCATGACAAATCTCTAATTCTGGAAAGATTGGGGGGAATGAATGCTTTCATCCCTTGCTTGTAGACATGTGAATTGCTCCAAACTTTGTGAAGGGCCATTTGGTAATATGTATGAAAAACCTTGAAGTCTGCATACGCTCTGACTTAGCAAGACCACTTCCAGGAATTCCTACTTTGAAAATTTGTTCGAGGTGCCTGGGTGGCTCAGTCGGTTAAGTATCTGACTTCAGCTCAGGTCATGATCTCACAGTTCGTGAGTTCGAGCCCCACATTGGGCTCTGTGCGAACAGCTCAGACTTACACAGGGATGTTCCTGGCACCTTTATCTCCACTAGCAAAAACACTGGAAACACCTGACTGTCCAATTATAGGGAACTGATTTAAAGAATTAGGATATTCTGTGCCATGAAATACTGTGCAGCCTTTAAAGCTCAAGTTGTAGGACCATATTTAGGTTTACATGATACTGCTAACCGAAAGATTAGGCTGCAAAACTGTAGGTTTGTTATTAGCCTGATTGCTCACAGTATAACCGTAAAACAAAACCTCTGGAAGCTCAGTGGCGTATCCAGAAGAGTAACTGTCATGCTCGAGGTATGTAGGCCGTCTGAAGTCTGGTGGACCCGGGCTGGGCTCTGCTGCCTGGCTCTCCTTCAGGCTGGACGCACTTGGGTGGGCTCTAAGCTGCAAGCTGAGTCTCTTTGTCTCTTATTACTCCAAGACAGCAGCTCCCGAGGGCACGTTCTGGGGTGAAACAAGCCTCACCCCACATTTAAGGCCTCCGCTCGTTTATAGCCACCAGCGTACCACTGGCCAGAGCAAGATCAGGCAAGCCCTGTATTGGTGAGTCGGGAAAATACTCGGTGCTGCTCGAGAGGACAAGAGGCACGGCGAAGGGTGAGGCTGCATGGGGTGGGGGTGGGGAGGATTGCAAGGAAAATTGACATCTTCCATCTTCGATGCTTTTTAAAAAAATAAATAATACGTAATATCTACCTCTTGATTTATCTATTTATGAAAGAATCTTTTTCTTTTTTTAAATTTTTTTAAACATTTATTCATTTTTGAGAGACAGAGTGTGAGCGGGGGAGGGGCAGAGAGCGAGGGAGACACAGAAGCTGAAGCACGCTCCAGGCTCCGAGCTGTCAGCACAGAGTCCGATGCAGGGCTCGAACTCACGAGCTGTGAGATCATGACCTGAGCTGAAGTCGTATCCTTAAACCGACGGAGCCACCCAGGTTCCCCTGAAAGAATCTTTTTCAGTAAGGAATGGGTACGGCAATGTGTGACAGAAATCTTGACCATGGCTTAAACAAGTAAAATGTTAATTTTTCTCATGAACAAGAAGACCAGAGGCAGGCAGACGGACAATACCATCAAGGAGACCAGCTCTTCCGTCATCCTGACCAAACACCCTTGTGTCGCCCTTCATCTTTGGGACACAAGATGCCTAATGCCCTGCAGCTCTGTGTGTGCCTGCTCCCCAACCCTTGAGTGTTTCAGAATCATCGATTTTGTTTACACAGATTAATAAAGACTTTGTCCCTACCGAGGTGGGCACAGAGAGAGCTGAGAATTGCAGTTTTGCTTTTCTCCTCCTTCTTTTTAAAGAAATACCAGGCTTCCAGGATTAAAATTAAGAGCTGTTGATTGACACATTGCCTAGAGTCACCCAACATTTTCCCCAAATCTGATGTCAGTTTCTCTGAAGAGATTACCCAGCCCGTTTGCTTCCCCTCGAAGCCACCGCGGCAGCAACTACAATTTAATAATCATGGTTATCGCAGGGTTCAGCCTTAAGCGGTCCTTCTTTAAAAACGAAACAAAACAAAAGGATGTATCCAATATGTTCACAATTTTGTTTCTTGCTGGGAAAGTCCTGGTACAATGTCTCTTGTGGCATAGCTGGAACAGAAGAGAAACTCATCAAAGGCGGAGAGGCTGAGGGAGTGCAGACACAACTATCTTCCAGCCATTTGGGCTTTCAAGTTAAGGAAGCGGATTGTAGCCAAGTGACTCCTTTGCAGAAGCCAACTTATTAGAGCTGCTCAGGGACCTGTCCCAAAATGCTGGAAACTCCTGCACTGACTTGAATTTAAAATCAAGTTCAACAGAGTTTTTTTGGGGGGGTTGTTTTTGTTTTTGTTTTTGTTTACCCCAGTGAGAATCATTATTCCCTCGTCTCCTTTTGAAAAGAAAGTTTAAGTCATCTAGAGGATAGAGGATAGAGACTGCAGTTTCTTGTTTATGCTTATCAGCTAAGTGCGGGGGGGGGGGGGGGGGGGGGGAGAGCTTTCCTTTTCTGTTACTTGATTAATGCATGAGCCAATCCTCCTGGAATACAATCCTCCCTCTCTCTCTCCCTCTCTCTCTCTCTTTTCTCTGTACCGACAGCACTACTTTGCAATGTAAAGTGCCGACATCTTGAGTCTACTGCTCTTTGAATTTTGACAAATGTGAACCCGTGTAACTATCACCTGACACATGATGGACATTTCCATCATCCAGAAAATTCCTCTGTGCCTTTTCTCGGCCAACCAGCACGATTCTAGTCTCTACTACCATAGATTGGGTTTTTGCCAGTCGTTGGAACTTGTGCTAATAGAATCGTCAGGTATGTATTCTTTTGTTTTTGGCTTCCTTGCGTTCAACTACTATTTTTTCAGATTCTTCCTTGGTGGCCTGTGATCAGTACTTTGTTCCTTTTAATTGCCAAGTAGAATTGCATGGCAAAAACATACCATCAATTTGTTATCTGTTTTCTTGTGAGTGATCCGGTTATTATATAATAGAACTAGCATGAACATTTTTGGACATATCTTTTGGTGGAAATGTGTACATTTCTGTGTGGGGTTATATATCCAGAAATAGACTTTCTGGATCATAGGATAGATACATGTTTAAATTAAGATCGTACTATTTTATCCCTGTCACCAACAACATATGCTGGCCAACACTCGATATTGTCAGTTTTAACCATTTTAGATGTTCCGATGAGCGTTATGGTATCTCATTGTGGTTTTAATTTGCATTCCCTGCTGCCCAATGACGTAGAACACCCCTTCATGTATTTCTCTCGGCCATTCAGGTTTCCTTTGCTTTCCTTTGCAAAGTGATTATTAAAGATTTTGTCCATTGTTATGGATTTTTAAAATTGATTTTTAAGAATTCCATTTATACATCCCAGAGAATGTCCTTTTCGGTGTTTATTGCTGAAATATTTCCTCCCAATCTGTAGCTTTTTTCCTCTCATTTTTATCCTTTTGTGTGAAAAGTGCAAAAGCAAAACTGAGTGGAAGGTTATCATGGGCAACAAATAAAGACAACGGAGATTGTAAACATTTTCTGTAAAATAGAATCATGTAAAAGCTACCACAAAACTGATTCTGTTTCTGTGAACCTAAAACTTCTCTTAAAAAAGTTTACTAACTTTTCAGGGAAATACAAACCAAAACCATAATGAGATACCACTTCACACCTGTCAGAACGGCTAACATGAACAACTCAGGCAACAACAGATGTTGGCGAGGATGTGGAGAAAGAGGAATCCTTTTGCACTGCTGGTGGGAATGCAAACTGGCACAGACACTCTGGAAAACAGTATGGAGGATCCTCAAAAAATTAAAAATAGAACTACCCTATCACCCAGCAATTGTACTACTAGGTATTTATCCAAAGGATACAGGTGTGCTGTTTTGAAGGGGCACATGCACCCCAGTGTTTATTGCGGTGCTATTGACAATAGCCAAAGTATGGAAAGAGCCCAAATGTCCATCGACAGATGAATGGATGGATAAAGAAGATGTCGCGTATATATACGTATATATATACATATATACATACACACACACAATGGAGTTTTATTCGGTAGATCAAAAAGCATGAAATCTTGCCAATTTGCAACTCCATGGATGGAACTAGAGGGTATTATGCAAAGCGAAATAGTCAGAGAAAGACAAATATCACATGACTTCACTCATATGAGGAATTAAGACACAAAACAGATGAACTAAGGGAATGGAAGCAAAAATAATATAAAAATGGGGGAGGGGGGAAAAACATAAGAGACTTTTAAACATAGAGGACAAACAGAGGGCTGCTGGAGGGGGCTGTGGGAGGGGGGATGGGCTAAATGGGTGAGGGGCATTAAAGGAATCTACTCCTAAAATCATTGTTGCACTAAATTGCTAACTAACTTGGATGTAATTATAAAACAAACAAACAAACAAAAAGTTTAAATTTTAAGAGAAGAGAAACATCAGAAAACAAACAAAAAGTTTTATTTGAAATAAAAAAGTGAAGGGCACCTAGGTGGCTCAATCAGTTGAGCATCAGACTCTTGATTTGGGCTCAGGTCATGATCTCTCGGTTCGCAGATGGAGCCCCACATTGGGCTCTGCACTGACAGCACAGAGCCTGCTTGGGATTCTCTCTCTCCCTCACTCTGTGCCCCTCCCCCACTAGTTCTCTCTCTCTCTCTCAAAATAAATAAACATTAAAAATAATAATTTTTAAAAGTGAGACCCCAAATAAATCCTATCATCACTGCAACTGGGTAAGCATCGAGGACCTCGGCCCTCCATTCCCGCAGCAATGCTTGCAACAATACAAAACTCCTGAAAGGCACGTTTTTATCCTGAGGTTAAGAATTGTCCTTTTGTAACCCAGGAACCAAAATTATGTATGAAATGTGTAACCTGAGATTGAGAAACGCAGGAGGAAGGATCCCTCGTCTCATGTCAAACCGCATCTCCTCACCCCCAGCTCCTGCCCCTCCAGCCCCACCCAAGTCCTGTGGCCTCTGATTTAACCCAGGGATCTGCGATGGGTGAAGGTGGACTCAGCCCAGGCCCTCTTCCTGCGCTAACCCGGGATTCCATGTCCCGTAGTCCCTTATCGGGAGACCCCAGCTGCCGAGACCCTAACTGCAGTCTCCCTAGAGCCTCTTTTGCCAGCCTGTCCTTCCCCCAGGTTTGCCTCAGAAGGAAACTGAGAGATCTCTTTTTGCAGGTCCCCGGAGTAACCAGCCTCAGGAAACTAACTCTTCTTAAACTGACTGTAGAGCTGCCCACCCTCCCACGGAGAATCAGGAAACCTTGATCCCACAGCTAAAACCTCTCCTCCAGCCTGCCCTCGGGTGCCACCCGCTCTCAGGTAACCCATGGCCAAAGCCCGATGCCCCACACCCATCCCGCCAAGCCCTCTGGCATGCCTGCCTGCGGGCTCTGTGCGGTGGAGAAGGTAGCCTCTGTGCCTGACCATGCTCTATTGCTGGTCCCTACAGCCTTTCCTGATCGTTGGTTCTGAGAAATAACTCCTGATTCCTCCCCATCAACCATACCACCACACATACCCCCTTTTGTCTTTCTGTCATTTGAGATGGTTTGGGGCCACTTGCCACCAAAATAACCTTGACTGGGTCAGGAGACACCAAACACATAAAAGTGGGGCAAACAGGGGCGCCTGGGTGGCTCAGTCAGTTAAGCATCAGACATCAGCTCAGATCACGATCTCACAGTTCGTGTGTTCGAGCCCCGAGTTGGGCTCTGCGCTGACAGCTCAGAGCTGGGAGCCTACTTCGGATTCCGTGTCTCCCTCTCTCTCTGCTCCTCCCCCCGCTCATGGTCTCTCTCTCTCTGTCTCTCAAAAATAAACAAAGGTTGAAAAAAAAGCTTAAAAAAAAATGGGGCAAATAGGGGACATGCCACAAGTCAACAAGGGACAGCGAGTCAAGACCACCCCTCGAGCTGACCCAACCAGCTGTGCAGGAGGAGGGGAGCATCTTCAGAGTGCCGGGCTGGAGGAGGGCGCCCTTGCAAACATAACCCATGCAGTGCGGCTGGGAAGTGCTGGGCTCCAGGGCCGGCCAGGCCCCCAGTCCGAAAAACAGCACGAAGAGGTGTGTGTTTCCAGAGGTGTTGGGGCAACAGTAACCTAAGAACCAAGTCCTGGACACAGGCTTTCCAAACGCACAGTAAAGAGGGGTGTGCCGGTTGGTCCAGGCTTGTGTGAGCCCACGGATGAAAACGCCGGCAGGCCCCGCCAGCCACTCCACTTTTCACCTGTGGTTGTGGCTGTCACTACTCTCATTCATTCTCGCACCCGGGAGAGTGTTAGGTGCTGAAGACTGGCAGTGAGTGGACCCAGCATCCCTCCCCTCGGGTGTTTTGTCACCTAGTGGGATGCTCTTCTCCTTCAAAACTCACCGCGTTCACTCATTCAATCCGCAGAGCAACCCTGTGAGGCAGGCACTGTTATGTGCTGCCCTGAGCAGTTGTTGAAACAAGGTTTCCAGCTGAATAATTTGTGCACATAATGAGGAGAGGAAATGAGCCTGGATAGCCAGTTCTACCCAGATGGAAGGAAGGAAGTCGAGGCCTCGGGCCCTGGAACACGGTTGCCTGCTTGGTCGGACCGGCCCGCTTGCCAGCTGTGCCTCTTAGGGCCGGTTTTCTCATCTCTCTGAGTCTTGTTGCAGGGCCCGAGGCCTTGACTTCTATCTGTTGTCAGTGTTGTCATTAATGGTTTAATCAGGGAGGTGAGAAGTGGTATTTGACCAAATCTGTGTTTCTGTGTTAGATAAAGAGAGGTGATAGAGATAGATGACGGATGGATGGATAGATGGAAGGATAGATGGATGGTTGGATGGATGGATGGATGGATGGATGGATGGATAGATAGATAGATAGATAGATAGAATAAAGAGAGATAGAAGTAGATAAACAGAGAGATGGAGAGGTAAGGGAGAGGGAGCGGAGGCGAGGAGAAATGGTGACTGGTGGCTAGAGGAGGCAGGAAGCAAGCACCAGACTGAAACAGCCGCTTCCCCCTCCACCGCCCACCACCAGGCTTCAGATCACCCGACCAGCCCTGCTGAGAAAGTAGCTGCTCATCACCACTGAACAGGTCCCTCCCTGGAAATTAGGGGGTTCGTTTTTGTGTTTTGCCTCCAGCAGCCCTGTCTACATTGGCCTCAGTGACCAGCCCTCCCCGTGACTGCCTTTTGGGTCTGAATGTTCTTAGGAAGGGACAAATCCCGCAGGTAGCTGCCACCTGGCCCACAATGGCGGCCTAGGAAAGCCAGGCTCCTGCTGCGAGGGCGAGCCACCCTGGGAGGGAAATGACCAAGGTCAATGTTGGGGACGCAGCATCTGCAGCAAAGCCTCTGCCCATTCTCCTCCCGTGGTCATTGTTACTTTCCAGTGACCAGCTGCCTGCAGGCTCCGGGCAAAGACAAAATGGGTAACACAGCCGCCATTCAGTGGAGATTAATGCCGGGAATGAGCCACACCTCTGAACAATTGCTTCCTACAAGAGGGACAGCGCTGAATGGCCAGGGAGCCCCATTGAGGGCTGCTGTGAAAGAGGTGAAGGCCTGCGTGGAGGGAAAGAAAACTTTCACACCGCCCCTCAAACCTAGCTCCGATTCTCCCTTCTCGCCCTCCCTTTCCCTCCCGACTGCCCATTTCGCCCACGTCGCCCTAATCCAGAACCGCTCTTTTTGCACGGGGGGGGGGGGGGGACTCCGGCAGCACGCAGAAAACTCCCGGATTTGCTACTGTAAGTCACATCGCCGCGGCTGCGGGCTGATCGCATTAGTACCATTATCTCTGCAACTTTCCGACTTGACAATTAGTTACTATCATTCACGCTGTGCAATCAGCTGTTAAATCCTCGTTTATGCTAATTTGAATATGAATGTGCCGTTCAATAACATGTTAGATTGCCATGTTTACAAATATACTCCAGGTATTTGGAAATTTAGACGATGCGGAACATACTGTTTAGGCTGCGCTCGATGCCAGTGTAAATAACTTAAGCCTATTTACCCATCACTTAGCAATTCTTCTCACATGCTCCCGTTTCCCCCGTCCTATCCTCCTCGACCACAACTCAGATGTGCCCTTTTTCGTCTGTTTGCGTTTGTTGCTGTGTTACACTGATAATGTTCAAGATGGGAGTAAATTAGCGGCCTCCTCTACGTGGGCCTTCTTTTCTGATTCCTGCCGATCTCATTTCTCCCTCTTTTAGAGGCAGACGAAATTGCAAATGGGAAAAAGAAAGAAAAAAAAAAAGATCTCTGCAGCTGCAATGTTAAATATCAAGTCTCTGAAAGCGAATGATTTGTATGTAGCGCAGAAAGGAAAGCGGAGCAAGTTTCTGAATGTGGGTAAGACGCCAGAGAGCAGGATGCATCTGCTTGGAGACTCCTGGAGGACAAACGAGAGGTACTGAAGAGCGGGGCTCCTCAAACTTGAATGTGCATTGGAATCACTTGGGGATTCCCTGTGATTTGCTAAGCAAGGCTGGGGCTGAGACAGGACGCGGCTACTCCCCTCCCAGGTGCTGCTGAAGCTGCTGCGGAACCAGGATCACGCTTGGCCGCAAGAAGACTCTAAAACAGACGAATACGTCCACCTTCAACTAGTAGCTTTACAGTAAGAATGCACTTTTCCAGGGGCGCCTGGGTGGCTCAGTCGGTTAAGCGTCTGACTTCAGCTCAGGTCATGATCTCACGGTCTGTGGGTTCAAGCCCCTCATCGGGCTCTGTGCTGGCAGCTCAGAGCCTGGAGCCTGCTTCGGATTCTGTGTCTCCCTCTTTCTCTACCTCTCCCCTGCTAGTACTCTGTCTCTCTCTCTCTCTAAAAAATAAATAAATACTAAAAAAAAAAAAAAGAACACATTTTTCCATTGGAGAGCTAAACATCAAGCCGGATGATTCCACTTCGGGGTATGCATGCGAAAGAACCGAAGGCAGGGACTTGAACAGCCATCTATGCACCAATGTTCACGGCAGCGTTATTCTCAGTAGCCGAGAAGTAGAAGTGACCCAAGTGTCCATCCATGGATGAATGGATAAACAAATATGGCTCGTACGTACAATGGAATGTTATTCAGCCTTAAAAAGAATGGAAATTCTGACACGTGCTACAACATGGATGAGGACATTAGGTGACGTGAGGGAAGCCAGTCACGAAAGAATAAATACTGTATGATTCCACTTGGGAGTTATCTAGTCAAACACACAGAAACAGAAATCAAATGTTGGAAGGAGGGCTGGATGCGGGGGCGGAGAGGGGATGGGGAGCTGCTTAACGGATGTAGAAAGATGAAAACGTTCTGGAGGCTGATGGCATGACATTGTGAATGTCTGTAACACTACTGAACTATGCACTTAAAAATGGTTAAGATGGCAAAATTTATGTTGTGTGTATTTTACCACAATTAAATTTTTTTTAATAAATTGGAAAACAATCATTCTTGGTTTTAGGGACATTGTGACAAAGGTTTCCTTCTACCAAGCAATCTATATTTCAGCAGATTTCATACTCAATTCTTCAGCGTGACAAAGGTTTCCTTCTACCAAACAATCTATATTTCAGCAGATTTCATACTCAATTCTTCAGCGAGCTGCTCAGATTTCACCAGCCTGGACACCAGCCAGGAAAGAAAAAATCCATTTTTCCTCCACATCCTTTGATCAAAACCCTATTCCAGGGGCACCTGCGTGGCTCAGTCGGCTGAATGTCTGACTCTCAATTTCGGCTCAGGTCATGATCTCACAGTTCGTGAGTTCATGCCCCAACGATGGGCTCTGTGTTCACAGCGCAGACCCTGCTTGGGATTCTCTCTCTTCCCCTCTCTCTGCCACTCCCCGACTCATACACTCTTTCTCTCTCTCTCTCTCTCTCAAAATAAACTTTAGAGAAAAAAAAAAAACCTCTATTCCAACAATTATTGTATTCTGATCAATGTTCAAATTCCATGTGTATCTCCATCTCCCTCCCTAAGGTGTGAGGCTTTGAGGGTGGTGGTTTGCCCTATGGTGATGGATTAGGTGGTGTTGATGCCTAAGCTTCAGTCACTTCTTCTCTCCCCTCTCCTGACACTATCCTGATTTTGTTCAGGTGTCTCTTCTCAACTTTGCCCTTGGGCTTCAGAGGAGGCCACAATCCTATGGCATGCGGACCACAAGGGGCCTAAATCAATCATGACGGTTCCATTCCTCTTATCAATGACCAATTCCAGCCTAGTGATGGGCCAATTCCATGGTCAACGTGGTATAAGGAAGTTCTGCTGAGAGGCTTCGGGGAAAGGTTTCCTTACTTTTAGAAAGAGATACTGGAAGACATTGCTCCTCTGTTTACGAGGGAGGTTGCCTGTCTGGGTGAGACGCGTCGAACAAAGTTGGCCATCTCGACAGCAGCCTGATTAAGGCAGCACCAGCAGGTGGCAGAGACTAAGGAATCCAGAAAGGCAGAGCCAGTGCCCGAGCCCCTCTACCTTTGGATCTCTTGCCATGTCAAAAATAAAGCGCTTCCTGGTTTAAGCCGATTGAATAGGAGTGTTTTGTTCTTGCCGCCAAAACAGCCTTAAGTGATACCAGTACCTTGCAGGTAGGAGATATTCTGATGTTTGATGGATTAAATTCAGGGAGGAAGACTGGGCTGGCTCACTGCCCTTGGGGGACTCCTCGGGCAGTGTGACATCTGTCCCTATGCCAAGCCACCTCACTCATGAAATGGTTTTTCCGATGAGAAAGAAAACAGGCTGTTTTTGTTTTGTTTGCTCGCTTGTTTTTCACAGATCTTCCATGGGCTGCCCTTCCCTGAGAAAATTTAAAATGTCATTCCATTTGCAAAGTTTCATTTAATTATACCTTTTGACGGAACTGTGTCTTACAGGAGCAAACTTCGGGGACGGGCACTCATGAATGGCTGATGCTGATCGGGCATTTATATATGCCAGACCTTAGGCCCGGTTAATCTTCAGATGGATTCTGTTATCACCCCTCTTTCACAGATAAAGAAACCACGGCCCAGAAAGCTTCATTCACTTGTCCAAGGCCACGCAGCTAATAACGCGCTGGGGCTGGGATTCGAACCTGAAGAGTTGGCTCCTGTCATTAGGCTCCGTGGCGATGCCTCGCTTGGGTGCATGCAGCTTTCCTCAGTTCAGATAACTGCAACCCATCCCCTGCAGTTAAAACCTTAAAACTATTAAAATCTCCTTAAAACTCAGATCACGTTCACCTCCAACCCAATGCCCTTCGGTGGGTCCCCACCGGCGTTCCAGAGAGCATCCGAAACAAGGCTCCAGCCTGTGATGGTCCCCACTCCACTGGCTTCCCTCCCAGTGGCCACTCCGGCCACGGACAGCATCTTTAACATGTTCAGGCTTCTTTGTCTCAGGGCGTTGGCATCTGCGCTTCATTCTGCCCGGGTTCAACACCTGACCGGACAGACAGACGCATACACACACGTGCACGCACACCCGACTCCTGGAGGACTTCCGCTCACCCTTCAAGTGTCCTTTGAAATAGTTTACTTCCTTAGAGAACTCTTCGCTGACCATCAGTCTGCTTCGTCCCGCGGTTGTACCCTCCCTGTCACCTGGGTGGCACTTCTCAGAATTCATAATTGCATTAGTCTGTGTGATTTTCTGCTTTGTCTCCATCCTCCCCAAGGAGACGGTCCTGCCCGTGTTGTCTCTACCATATCCGGAGTGACGGGCACATTGTGACAAGAGTGGGGAAATATTCAGGGAGAGGAGGTAGTGGGAGGGGAGAAGAGAAAGGAGAAGAGAGTTGAGAAGGAAAGAAAAAACTGGAAGGAAGGGAGGGGAAATTGGGGACTACTGTCAGGAAGAAAGGGATTGTGAGGCTCCATGAGTTGCCAAGCATTCGAAAGCTTTTACCACAGTAAACGTTCCCTCCCTGGGTAAGTGAGAGGTGTGGCCTCAGCAATAGCTAGCTTGTCTCCTTCCCTCCCTCCTCCTTTCCTTCTTTCCTTCCTTCCTACCTTCTTCCTTCCTCCCTCCATTCCTCCCTCCCTCCCTTCCTTCCTTCCTCCTTCCTCTTTCTCTCTTTCTTCCTCCCTCCTTTTCCTTCTTTCCTTCCTTCCTTCCTTCCCTCCCTCCTCTTTTCCTTCTTCCTTCCTTCTTCCCTCCTTCCTTCCTCCTTCCTTCCTTCCCTCTTCCTTCCTCCTTCCTTCCTTCTTTCCTTCCTTCCTTCCTCTCTTCCCTCCTTCCTCTCTCTCTCCCTCTCTCCTTCCTTTCCTTCTTTCCTTCCTACACTCCTTCCTTCCTCCCTTCTTCAACTTCATCCTTCCCCTCCTTACTTCTGTTCTGTGTCCTTCTCTTCTTTCTATACCTATTTCCTTTGTTAAAAATAAACTCCCTGAAACAAAAGTAAAAGACCAGCATTTAAAAGTAAATCATCCATAAAATTGTAAAGTGAAGCATCTGTGTGTGGCTCACAGGATATTTGACCGTTGTTTTCCAGAGAGCAGTGGGACTTTTCCTTCTTACATTCTCTGTGCCTTCTCCAAGCTGTATCACTTTATATTAAGTGGACGAGTCTTTGCACTCTTCTCTGTATTTCAGGGCAATATACCAACCGAACTAATACATTGGAACTAGGCATATAACTTTAGGAAAAGCAACTATACAAATAGATGGTTTTTCACTTATAGGGTTAAACGGCTATAAAATTTATAAATTTACATCAAATTATATCGTGGGATCAAGAGATTTACTGCTCATTTCCCTTTAATGAATTAAGAAAGAACTAGTGAGAAAAAAAACATGATGACATGAAAATATCCAAGCAAACAGAAAATATTTAAAGATGAGAGCCACCAAAATGTAGAAGAACTTCAGACGTATTATTAGTAGAATTTCTAGCACTTAACTCATTTTAAAAATAGACAAAGTAAATTCATTCCAGGATGTCCAACTACTTACAAAATATGATTATGTGATTATACTCAATCTGTAGTTTTAAAATTTAATTTTCAGAGTATTGCATTATTATCACTCAGAGGGTATTGACCAAGAAAATGCTAGCTACACCACTTATTGTTTCTCCGGTTTGAAGGTACAAAGGATTGTTCTTCAAGTATGGAAAAACTGGAGAATGCCCTATTTTTGAGTGGGGGAGAGGGGCAGCAGAGAGAGGAGACATAGAAAATAAAGCAGGTTCCAGGTTCTGAACTGTCAGCACAGAGCTCGACAAGGGCTTGAACCCATGAACCATGAGATCATCATCTAGCCGAAGGTGACGCTTAACCGACTGAGCCATGCAGGCACCCTTGTTTGAGACATTTTCAAGTTCACTTTATTGGAGTACCTACCCAGCAGTGAGTCACCTGAGGAAGCAATGAGACTGAAGACAGGAAGGGAGAAAGAACAGAAGGAGGTAAATGGGGGGTAAAGAAATTTTGCATCCAAATCAATATTATTCTCCAATAGCGTTACCATGAAATTACACATTCATTCTTCAGTACCCAAATATTTGGGGAAAATTTCTATTTGGAACTATTTTTTTTTTCTGTAGTAGTCTTCTTGGCAGCAGGTGCACAGGCTAGACCATTATTTATGCATGTAGTACACATCATGATAAAGGTTTAGGCCTGCAAAAAAACCTAAGAAGTTACAAGGGTTTATTTTATAGATGAGAAAGCCGGGATTCCAGAGAGTTCAAGGCGCTTGACAAAGTCATAGGCTTTATTCACTTAAAAAGGGTTGAGAGAGGAGAAAGGGGATTTGAATCAGTACTGCATTGAATTATTCAAAGTACACCATTCTTTTCATTGGATTTCCTCATTCATTCATTCATTCATTCATTCTTCAAATATTTCCTAAGTGCCTTGTATGTTCTGAGCACTGCTGGAGATCTAACAGTGAACAGACAAAACACCGTACATTCACGAGCGCGTGTTCCAGGGAGTCAATATATTTAAATTCCTGGTTCTATTTTCCTTCAGAGGTTGCTATTTTAACAACTTTCAGGAACCACCTCATTAGAAGCAAAGATGCTGAACAAATTCTCTAGTGACACAACTTGGTGAGTGTAGGAATTACAAATATGAGTCAACTCTTGATTACAGAGAGGAGGCAGTGCACCACAATTTTTTTTAGAAAGAAATTTAACCCCATGAAAAACAACAACAACAACAACAACGACAATGCTCCGCATGACATCCAATTCACCAGCCCTAAAACTCAGGGCAAAACTGTTGGAAATAAAGAAGAAAACTAAGCATTTTTGAAGGCTTTCCATCCAAGATAAGAAGACATTAAACTTTTGGCAAGCATCCTGCAGCTAGCAGAATGGAACCACGCACTGCCTGCAAGTATTTAGCCCACAGCTGTTGGAAATGAAGAATGTCAAAATACCCAAAAGCAAGAATCCATGCAACACATCAAAGAAGCAAAAGCTCGGGGAGAGCCCAGAGTCGAAGTGGATAATGCCGGCAGCACCAGAGGGGAGGCAGAAGTGGAGGTGCCAGGCAACACAGAGACTGACCAATCTCGATGTCACGGCTGTGTTCATCCCTGCCGTACACC
>JAINVK010001307.1:0-67511 GCA_030068075.1 Paguma larvata | reverse complement strand
CATTGACCATGGTCAGTCAGGCTCTTCGGTCGGAGGCCCCCGGGGTTTTGGGGTATCCTGGACGAGCCCCCATATGTTATGCCCAGATTTAGGAGACCCCAAGAACCACCAGGGAGCCGAGTCCGATGCAAGAACACAGAGTCTTTAAAGGAGCTAGCTCGACCTCAATCTCCTACCGCACCGACGCAGCAGTGGGTCGAGAGAGAGATTCCCAAGGTGCAAGAGTTTTAAGGAGTTAGTGGCAAGGTGATGGTCGTGGCCCTAGCCGATTGGCTGAGGTCAGGGTCCTGTTCCCTTCCAAGGCGGGAAACAGGTGTCTCTAGCTTTCAAGTCAGGAAACAAGTGTCTCTATTTGGTGGATCCGGGTGCTCTAAGGATTGGTCCCACTGGTCTGGTGAGATGTGAATCTGATTAATTGGTCCGGGTTGGTCTATTGAGGGTGCATCCTAATTGATTTGGTCCTAGTCTTTTGGAATCCCGAGTTGCCCTAACACCACCGCGGGTTCAATGAAAGGCCACCTTGGGAGGTGTTTCGGTCAAAGCTGAGGCCACGTAAGTGGCCTGCTGCTCCCATAGGCTCTCTGCCCATCCTGCCCGCCAGTTGGTTGCGGGGGCCTCCGGGTGGACGGGGGCGGTCCCGGCTTTTTGAGGCACGCTGGACTGCATTGCAGCCATAGCAACGGTTTTGTTGGTCCTCAGTTAGGCCCGAGCCTGCGGCTTTCTATCCTGCCTGAATGTGACCAGGAACGTAGTGGAGCGGTTTCTCTTTCCTGTGGACGTAGTGTCTCCTGCTTCTCCTGTGACCGAGAACTCAGAAGCGTAACCTCTGTGCATCCCAAGCAGGACACAGAGAAAAACAGAGATTCGGGCGCTGTCAGGACCGGTGTCAGGTTCACAAGGTCACGTTTGCTAGGCTGTGATAGGAATAAGCAGGTGCGCCCAGGGCGCCCTATTCCAGGAGCTTGGCGTGGTGTGGCGTGTCGGCGTCCATCATTCCGACGGCCCCCGGCAGGCGCAGGGTCGGCGGTGTCCACAGCCACACCGGGCCAGTGCGGCAGCCTCCGGAAGAGCTCCTTCGCGTCAGCCATGCTCATGTTGGTGACGTGGAAGTGACGGTGTCCTTGTCGGAGCAGTGCGGCACCAACACATCACACCAAAACAGGGACTGAACCCTTAGGATGATGGAACACAACATCAGTAACCGAGCTTGGGCTGAGAGGGGACCCAGGACCCACCATGTGGGCGCAGAACGAGTGGTCTCCCTTTCATCGCCTGAGGCTGGAGGACCATCCCGGCAATTTGGGAAGGAGGAGATGCGGCCCAGCCCGGATCTGGTGGGGGTGTTAGGAGATCGTCTAGGACTGACAACCGCAAGGTCTTGAAAGGCAAGAGAGGGCCATTAGAGGCTCCAGGCCAACGAAATAGCACAGAAAGATCATGAAGGAGAAAGTAGTGTCCAGAAACCCTGTGTGCCTGTGGTGTGTGCTTGTGGTGTGTGTGCCTGTGGTGTGGGTGTGTTGCGAGTGTGTGGTGTAGAGTGTGTGGTATGTCACAAATATGTAATGTGTGTGGTTCCGTGTGCATGTGTGGTGTGTGAGCATGTGGATGGATGTCCGCACAGGTGTCTCGTGCGGGCCACCCACACGCCCTGGGCACGTGGTTCTTGGGCAGCAGATCGCTCACTGCCCCCCGACTCAGGAAGGGAACAAGATGTGAGATGGCCAAATGGAGGCCTTGGAAAGCTCCTGCACTTGATAGTTGAGACCCTGAGTGGGGAGAGGCCCCTCAGGGCCACATGCCCCTCTCCCTCGCCTCTTCCTCCACCTCGGCCTTGGAGGGACCTCCGAGGGAGGGGGCAGGCTCAATGCGGGGTTTCCGACCGAACCTGGAGAGAGCGTGCCAGCCTGGGCTCCCAGGGGTGCATCATAACGGGGAACTTTAGGATGGACATCCTGCGTGAAGCAGGAAGTTGAGGGCAGGACCCACCGCGGGTTCAATGAAAGGCGACCTTGGGAGGTGTTGCGGTCAAAGCTGAGGGCCACGTAAGTGGCCTGCAGCACCCCTAGGCTCTTTACCCACCCTTCCTGCCAGTTGGCTGCGGGGCCCCCGCGTGGGCCAGGGGCGGCCCAGGCTTTATGAGGCAGGCTGGACTCCATTGCTGCCATAGCAACGATTTGTTGCTCCTCAGTTAGGCCCAAGTCTGCGACATTCTATCCTGCCTGGAGTGTGACCAGGAAGGTAGTGGTGCGGTTTCTTTCTCCCGTGGTGGTAGGTGTCTCCTTCTTCTCCTGTCACCGAGAACTCAGAAGCGTAACATCTCTCATCCCAAGCAGGACATAGAACAAAACAGTGATTCGGGACACTATCAGGACCGGTGACGGGTTCAGAAGGTCACGTTTGCAGGCCGTGATAGGAAAAGGGAGGTGCGCCAGGCGCCCTGTTCCAGGGAGCTTGGCGTCGTGTGACATGGCGGCCTCCATCAATCCGACTTCCCCGGCAGGCGGCAGGGTCTGCGGTGTCCACAGCCACACTGGGCCAGTGCGGCAGCCTCCGCGCAGATCTCCCTAGAGTCGACCATGCTCGTTCTGGGGACGTGGAGGTGACGTTGGCCTTGTGGGAGCAGCGCAGGACCAACACATCTCACCAAAACAGTTACTGAACCCTTAGGCTGACGGAGTATGAACGTCAGGAACCGAGCTTGGGCTGTGAGGGACAGGCCCCACCAAGTGGACCCAGGAGGGAGACCATGGGGCTCCCTTCCCTCGGCCTGAGTCTGGAGGACCAGTCCCGGCAGTTTGAGAAGGAGTAGACGCAACCCCAGCTCGGATCTGGTGGGGTGTTAGGGAGGTCGTCTAGGGACTGACACCAGCAGCGGCTTGAAAGGAAAGAGAGGGCCAGTAGCGGGGACTTGAGAGGCAGCTCAGTGTTAGGAAATAGCATAGAAAGGTCATGAAGGAGAAAGGAGTCCAGAAACCCTGTGTACCTGTGGTATAGGTGTGTTGCGCGTGTGTGGAGTATGTGTGTGGTATGTCACAAATGTTTCTATCCGGTGGGTTGCGTGTGCATGTGTGGTGTGTGAGCGTCTCTATGGACGTGTCCGCACAGGTGTCTCGTGCCGGCCCCCGGCCCCCTCACGCGCCCTGGGAACGTGGTTTCAGGGTAGCAGATCCCTCACTGCCCCCAACTCAGGAGGGAATAGGATGTGAGATGGCCAAAAGGGGGCCTTGGAAAGTTCCTGCACTTGATAGTTGAGACCCTGAGCGGGAAGGTCCCCTCAGGGCCACATGCCCCTCACACCCAACTCTTCCTCCACCTCGGCCTTGGTTGGACCACCGATTGAGGGGGCAGGCTAGGGCGGTGGTGTCCGACCTGACCTGTAGGGAGCGTGCCATCCCTCCCAGTGGGTGCATCATCACGGGGAACTTTGGGATCGACATCCTGCGTGAAGCAGGAAGTTGAGGGCCAGGACCCACCGCGGGTTCAATGAAAGGCCACCTTTGGAGGTGTCTCGGTAAAAGCTGAGGGCCACGTAAGTGTCCTGCAGCACCCTTAGGCTCTTTGCTCACCCTGCCTGCCAGTTGGCTGCGGCGGCCCCCGGTGGGGCAGGGGGCGGCACCTGCACTATGAGTCACGCTGGTCTCCATTGCTGCCATAGCAACGATTTTGTTGCTCCTCAGTTAGGCCCGAGAATGCGCTTTCTATCCTGCCTGGAGTGTGACCAGGAAAGTAATGCAGCGGTTTCTGTCTCCCGTGGAGGTAGGTGTCTCCTTCTTCTCCTGTGACCAGAGAACTCGGAAGCGTAAACTCTCAAGCAGGATACAGCAAAACAGAGATTCGGGGCACTTTAAGGACCGTGTCGGTCACGGCCTAATGTCTAAGGACCAGTTCAGAAGGTCACGTTGGCCAGGCTGTGACAGGAACAGGCAGGTGCGCCCAGGGCGCCCTGTTCCAGGGAGCTTGGCGTGGTGAGACGTGGCTGCATCCATTCTTCCGACGGCCCCAGCAGGTGGCAGGGTCGGCGGTGTCCACACCACACAGGGCCAGTGTGGCAGCCTCCGCGCAGAGCTCCCTCGAGTCGGCCATGCTCGTGTTGGGGACGTGGAGGTGACGGTGGCCTTGTCGGAGAGCGCGGCACCAACACATCTCACCAAACCAGGGACTGAACCCTTAGGGATGATGGAACACGAACATCAGTAACCGAGCTTGGGCTGAGAGGGGACCCAGGAACCACAAACTGGCGCAGAAAGGAGTGGTCTCCCTTTCATCGGCCTGAGGCTGGAGGACCAGTCCCGTTTGGGAAGGAGGAGACGCGGGCCCAGCTCGGATCTGGTGAGGGTGTTAGGGAGGTCGACTAGGACTGACAACAGCAGGGTCTTGAAAGGCAAGAGAGGGCCATTAGCGGTGTGGAGAGGCGGCTCCAAGCCAACGAAATAGCACAGAAAGGTTATGAAGGAGAAAAGATTCCGGAAAACCTGTGTGCCTGTGTGTGTGTGCTTGTGGTGTGTGTGCCTGTGGTGTGGATGTGTTGCGCATGTGTGGTGTATGTGTGTGGTACGTCACAAATGTGTTCTGTGTGGTGGGTTGCGTGTGGATATGTGGTGTGTGAGCGTGTGGATGGACATGTCCGCAAAGGTGTCACGTGCGGGCCACCCACACGTGCCCTGGGCACGTGGTTTTGGGGCAGCAGATCCCTCACTGCCTCCCTCCTCAAGAGGGGAACAGGATGTGAGATGGCCAAACGGGGGCCTAGGAGAGTTCCTAAACATGATAGTTGAGACCCTGAGCGGGAAGAGGCTCCTCAGGGCCACATGCCCCATTCCCTCGACTCTTCCTCCACCTCGGCCTTGGTGGGATCTCCGAGGGAAAGGTCAGGGTCATTACGGTGGTGTCCGACCTGACCTGGAGGAAGCTGGCCATACTGGGATCCCAGTGGGGCATCATCACGGGGAACTTTGGGATCGACATCTTACGTGAAGCAGGAAGTTGAGGGATAGGACCCACCGCAGGTTCAATAAAAGGCCACCTTGGGAGGTGTTTCAGTAAAAAATGAGGGCCACGTAGGTGGCCTGTAGCACCCTTAGGGTCTTTGCCCACCATGCCTGCCAGTTGGCTACGGGGTCCCCGGGTGGGGGGCGGCCCCGGCTTTATGAGGCAGGCTGGACTCCATTGCTGCCATAGCAACGTTTTGTGCTCCTCAGTTAGGCCCGAGCTTGCGGCTTTTCTATCCTGCCTGGAATGTGACCAGGAATGTCGTGGAGTGGTTTCTGTCTCCCGTGGGGTACGTGTCTCCTTCTTCTCCTATGACCGGAGAACTCGGAAGCATAACCTCTGAGCATCCCAAGAAGGACACAGAACAAAACAGAGATTCGGGGCACTGTCAGGATCTGTGTCCGGGTTCAGAAGGTCACATTTGCCAGGCTATGATAGGAACAGAGAGGTGTGCCCAGGGCGCCCTGTTCCAGGGAGCTTGGCGTCGTGTGGCGTCGCGGCCTCCATCTTTCTGACGGCCCCGGCAGGCAGGATGGTCTGAGGTGTCCACAGCCACACCGGGCCAGTGCAGCAGCCTCCGCGCAGAGCTCCCTTGCGATGTCCATGCTCGTTGTGGGGACGTGGAGGTGACAGTGGCCTTGTGGGAGCAGCGCGGGACCAACACAACTCACCAAAACAGGGACTGAACCCTTAGGGATGACGGAACACGAACGTCAGGAACCGAGCTGGGGTTAAGAGGTGACCTAGGCCCCACAAATTGGGCCCAGGAGGGATTACATGGGGTTCCTTCCCTTGGCCTGAGTCTGGAGGACCAGTCCCGGCAGTAGACGCGGGCCCAGCTCGGATCTGGTAGGGGTGTTAGGGAGGTCGTCTAGAGACTGACACCAGCAGGGTCTTGAAATGCAAGAGACGGCCATTAGCGGTGCGTGGAGAGGCGGCTCCTGGCCAACGAAATAGCACAGAAAGGTTATGAAGGAGAAAGGAGTCCAGAAAACCTGTGTGCCTGTGGTGTGTGTGCTTGTGGTGTGTGTGCCTGTGGTGTGGGTGTGTTGCGCATGTGTGGTGTATGTGTGTATGGTATGTCACAAATGTGTTCTGTGTGGTGGGTTGTGTGTGCATGTGTGGTGTGTGAGCGTGTGGATGGAAGTGTCTGCATGGGTGTCTCGTGCGGGCCACCCATACGTGCCCTGGGCATGTGGTTTTTGGGGCAGCAGATCCCTCACTGCTGCCGGACTCAGGAGGGGAACAGGATGTGAGATGGTCAAATGGGGGCCCTGGATAGCTCCTGCACTTGATATTTGAGACCTCTCAGTGCCACATGCCCCTCACCCCCGCCGCTTCCTCCACCTCGGCCTTGGTGGGATCTCCGAGTGAGGGGGCAGGCTCAGGGCGTTGGTGTCCGACCTGACCTGGAGGGAGCGTGCCAGCCTGGGCTCCCAGTGGGTGCATCATCACGGGGAACTTTGGGATCGACATCCTGCGTGAAGCAGGAAGTTGAGGGCCAAGACCCACCGCGGATACACTGAAAGGCCAACTTGGGAGGTGTTTCGGTCAAAGCTGAGGGCCACGTAGGTGACCTGCAGCATCCTTAGTCTCTTTGCCCACCATGCCTGCCAGTTGACTGCGGGGGCCTCCGGGTGGGGTGGTGTGCGGCCCAGCTTTATGAGGCAGGCTGGACTCCAATGCTGTCTTAGCAAAGTTTTGTTTCTCCTCAGTTAGGCCCGAGCATGCAGCTTTCTTTCCTTCCTAGAGTGTGACCAGAAATGTAGTGAGCGGTTTCTCTCTCCCGTGGTGTACGTGTCTCCTTCTTCTCCTGTGACCGGAGAACTCGGAAGCGTAAACTCTTTGCATCCCAAGCAGGACACAGAACAAAACGGAGATTCGTGGCACTGTCAGAACCGGTGTCGAGGTTCAGAAGGTCACGTTTGACAGGCTATGATAGTAACAGGGAGGTGCGCCCAGCGCGCCCTCTTCCAAGGAGCCTGGCGTCGTGTGGCGTGGCGGCTTTCATCACACCGACGGCCCCGGCCAGCGGCAGGGTCTGCGGTGTCCACAGCCTCACCGGGCCAGTGCAGCAGCCTCCGCGCAGAGCTCCCTCGATTCAGCCATGTTCGTGGTGGGGACATGGAGATGACGGTGGCCTTGTGGGAGCAGCGCGAGACCAACACATCTAACCAAAACAGGGACTGAACCCTTAGGGATGACGGAACACGAACGTCAGGAACCGAGCTTGGGCTGAGAGGGGTCCCAGGCCCCACCAAGTGGGCCCAGAAGGGAGTGGTCTCCCTTCCCTCCTCCAGAGTCTGGAGGACCAGTCTCGGCAGTTTTGGGAAGGAGTAGACGTGGGCCCAGCTCGGATCTTGTGTGGGTTTTTGGGAGGTCGTCTAGAGGCTGACACCAGCAGGGTCTTGAAAGGCAAGAAAGGGCCATTAGCGGTGGGTGGAGAGGCGGCTCCAGGCCAAAGTAATAGCACAGAAAGGTCATGAAGGAGAAAGGAGTCCAGAAACCCTGTATGCCTGTGGTGTGGGTGTGTTGGGCGTGTGTGGCGTATGTGTGTGTGGTATATAACAAATGTGTTCTGTGCGATGGGTTGCGTGTGCTTGTGTCTTGTGTGAGCGTGTGGTGGACGTGTCCGCACAGGTGTCTCATGCGGGCCACCCACACGTGCCCTGGGCACCTGGTTTTTGGGGCAGCAGATCACTCACTACCCCTCGACTCAGGAGGGGAACAGGATGTGAGATGGACAAATGAGGGCCTTGGAAAGTTCCCGCACTTGATAGTTGAGACCCTGAGCGGGGAGAGGCCCCTCAGGGCCACATGCCCCTCACCCCCGCCTCTTCCTCCACCTCGGCCTTGGTGGGATCTCCGAGGGAGGGGGCAGGCTCAGGGCGGTGGTGTCCGACCTGACCTGGAGGGAGCGTGGCAGCCTGGGATCCCAGTGGGTGCATCATCACGGGGAACTTTGGTATCGACATCCTGCGTGAAACAGGAAGTTGAGGGCCAGGACCCACCGCGGGTTCACTGAAAGGCCACCTTGGGAGGTATTTCTGTCAAAGCTTAGGGCCACGTAATGGCCTGCAGCACCCTTAGGCTCTTTGCCAACCCTGCCTGCCACTTGGCTGCGGGGGCCCCCGGGTGGGGCGGGGGGCGGCCCCGGCATTATGAGGCAGGCTGGACTCCATTGCTGCCATAGCAACGTTTTGTTGCTCCTCAGTTAGGCCCGAGCCTGCGGCTTTCTATCCTGCCTGGAGTGTGATCAGGAATATAGTGGAGCGGTTTCTGTCTCCCGTGGAGGTGGGGTCTCCTTCTTCTCCTGTGACAAGAGAACTCAGAAGCGTAACCTTGGCGCATCCCAAGCAGGACACCGAACAAAACAGTGATTCGGGGAGCTGACAGGACCGGTGTCGGAGTTCAGAAGGTCACGTTTGCCAGGCTGTGAAAGAAACACGCAGATGTGCCCAGGGCGCCCTGTTCCAGGGAGCTTGGCGTGGTGTGACGTGGCGGCATCCATCCTTCCGACGGCCCTGGCAGGCGGCAGTGTCGGCAGTGTCCACAGCCACACCGGGCCAGTGCGGCAGCCTCCGCGCAGATCTCCCTCGAGTCGGCCATGTTCGTGGTGTGGACGTGGAGATGACGGTGGCCTTGTGGGAGTAGCGCGGCACCAACATATCTCATCAAAACAGGGACTGAACCCTTAGGGATGACAGAACACGAACTTCAGGAACTGAGCTTGGGCTGAGAGGGGACCCAGGCCCCACCAAGTGGACCCAGAAGGAAATGGTCTCCCTTCCCTCGGCCAGAGACTGGAGGACCAGTCCCGGCAGTTTGGGAAGGAGTAGACGCGGGCCCAGCTCGGATCTGGTGGGGGTTTTTGGGAGGTCGTCTAGAGACTGACACCAGCAGATTCTTGAAAGGCAACAGAGGGTCATTAGCAGTGCGTGGAGAGGCGGCTCGAGGGCAACGAAATAGCACAGAAAGGGTATGAAGGAGAAAGGATTCCGGAAAACCTGTGTGCCTGTGGTGTGTGTGCTTGTGGTGTGTGTGCCAAGGTGTGGGTATGTTGCACGTGTGTGGTGTATGTGTGTGTGGTATGTCACAAATGTGTTCTGTGTGGTGGGTTGCGTGTGCATGTGTGGTGTGTGAGCATGTGGAGGGACGTGTCCGCACAGGTGTCTCGTTCGGGCCCCCCACACGTGCCCTGGGCACGTGGTTTTTGGGGCAGCAGATCCCTCACTGCTCCCGGACTCAGGATGGGAACAGGATGTAAGATGGCCAAATGGGGGCCGTGGAAAGCTCCTGCACATGATAGTTGAGACCCTGAGCGGGGAGAGGCCCCTCAGGGCCACATGCCCCTCTCCCTCGCCTCTTCCTCCACCTCGGCCTTGGAGGGACCTCTGAGGGAGGGTGCAGGCTCATTGCGGTGATGTCTGACTGAACCTGGAGAGAGCTTGCCAGTGTGGGCTCCCAGGGGGTGCATCATCACGGGGAACCTTGGGGTCGACATCCTGTGTGAAGCAGGAAGTTGAGGGCCAGGACTCACCGCGGGTTCAATGAAAGGCGACCTTGGGATGTGTTACCCACCCTGCCTGCCAGTTGGATGTGGGGGCCCCCGGGTGGGGCCGGGGGCGGCCCAGGCTTTATGAGGCAGGCTGGACTCCATTGCTGCCATAGCAACGATTTGTTGCTCCTCAGTTAGTCCCAACCTGCGACATTCTATCCTGCCTGGAGTGTGACCAGGAAGGTAGTGGTGCGGTTTCTGTCTCCCGTGGTGGTAGGTGTCTCCTTCTTCTCCAATGACCGGAGAACTCAGAAGCGTAACATCTGCGCATCACAAGCAGGACACAGAACAAAACAGTGATTCGGGACGCTATCAGGACTTGTGACGGGGTTCAGAAAGTCACGTATGCCAGGCTGTGATATGAATACGCAGGTGTGCCCAGGGCGCCCTGTTCCAGGGAGCTTGGCGTGGTGTGACGTGGCGGCATCCATCCTTCCGACGGCCCTGGCAGGCGGCAGTGTCGGCGGTGTCCACAGCCACATCGGTCCAGTGCGGCAGCCTTCGCGCAGATCTCCCTCGAATCGGCCATTTTCGTGGTGGGGACATGGAGATGATGGTGGCCTTGTGGGAGCAGCGGGGCACCAACACATCTCATCCAAACAGGGACTGAACCCTTAGGGATGACGGAACACGAATGTCAGGAACCGAGCTTGGGCTGAGAGGGGACCCAGGCCCCACCAAGTGGACCCAGAAGGGAATGGTCTCCCTTCCCTCGGCCAGAGTCTGGAGGACCAGTCCCGGAAGTTTGGGAAGGAGTAGACGAGTGCCCAGCTCGGATCTGGTGGGGGTTTTTGGGAGGTCGTCTAGAGAATGTCACCAGCAGGGCCTTGAAAGGTAAGAGAGGGCCATTAACGGAGGGTGGAGAGGCGGCTCAGGGCATGGAAATAGCGCAGAAAGGTCATGAAGGATAAAGGAGTCCAGAAAACCTGTGTGACTGTGGTGTGGGTGTGTTGGGCGTGTGTGGCATATGTGTGTGTGGTATGTCACAAATGTGTTCTGTGCGGTGGGTTGCGTGTGAATGTGTGGTGTGTGTGCGTTTGGATGGACGTGTCCGCACAGGTGTCTCGTGCGGGCCACCCACACTTGCCCTGGGAACGTGGTTTCGGGGGCAACAGATCCCTCACTGCCCCCCGACTCAGGAGGGGAACAGGATGTGAGATGGAAAATGGGGGCCTTGGATAATACCGGCACTTTATACTTTAGACCCTGAGCGGGGAGAGGCCAATCAGGGCCACATACCCCTATCCCTCGCCTCTTCCTCCACCTCGGCCTTGGTGTGATCCAAGGGAGGGGGCAGGCTCATTGCGGTGGTGTCCGACCTCACCTGGAGGGAGCGTGCCAGCCTGGGCTCCCAGGGGGTGAATCATCACGGGGAACTTTAGGATTGACATCCTCCCTGAAGCAGGAAGTTGAGGGCTAGGACCCACCGTAGGTTCAATGAAAGGCCACCTTGGGAGGTGTTGCGGTCAAAGCTGAGGGCCACGTAAGAGGCTGCAGCACCCCTAGGCTCTTTGCCCACCATGCCCGCCAGTTGGCTGTGAGGACCTCCGGGTAGGGGGTCGGCCCCGGCTTTTTGAGGCACGCTGGACTCCATTGCTGCCATAGCAACGGGTTTTATTGCTCCTCATTTATGCCCGAGCCTGCGGATTTCTATCCTGCCTGGAGTGTGTCCAGGAAGGAAGTGGAGCGGTTTCTGTCTCCCGTGGAGGTAGGTGTCTCCTGCTTCCCTTGTGACCGAAGAGCTCGGACGCGTAACCTCTCCGCATCCCAAGCAGGACACATAACAAAACAGTGATTCGGGGCGCTGTCAGGACCGGTGTCGGGATTCAGAATGTCATGTTTGACAGGCTGTGATAGGAACAAGCAGGTGCGCCCAGGATGCCCTATTCCAGGGATCTTGGCGTGGTGTGGCGTGGCGACGTCCATACTTCCGACGGCCCCGGCAGTCGGCAGGGACTACGGTGTCCACATCAACACTGGGCCAGTGTGGCAGCCTCCGCGCAGAGCTCCCTCGAGTCGGCCATAGTCCTGGTGGGGACGTGGAGGTGACGTTGGCCTTGTGGGTGCAGAGCGGCACCAACACATCTCACCAAAACAGGGACTGAACCCTTAGGGATGACGGAACACGAACATCAGAATCCGAACTTGGGCTGAGAGGGGACCCAGGCCCCACCAAGTGGATCCAGAAGGGAATGGTCTCCCTTCCCTCGGCCCGAGTCCGGAGGACCAGTCCCGGAAGTTTGGGAAGCAGTAGACGCGGTCCTAGCTCGGATATGGTGGGAGTGTTAGGAAGGTCGTCTACAGACTGACACCAGCAGGGTCTTCAAAGGCAAGAGAGGGCCATTAGCTGTGTGTGGAGAGGCTGCTCCAGGCCAACGAAAAAGCACAGAAAGGTTATGAAGGAGAAAGAGTCCAGAAACCCTGTGTGCCTGTGGTGTGTGTGCTTGTGGTGTGTGTGCCTGTGGTGTGGGTGTGTTGCGTGTGTGTGGTGTATGTGTGTGTGGTATGTCACAAATGTGTTCTGTGTGGTGGGTTGCGTGTGCATGTGTGGTGTGTGAGCGTATGGATGGTCGTGTCCGCACAGGTGTCTCGTGCGGGCCACACACACGTGCCCAGGGCCCGTGGATTTTGGGGCAGCAGATCCCTCACTGCTCCCAGACTCAGGAGGGGAATAGGATGTGAGATGGTCAAATGGGGGCCTTGGAAACTTCCTGCACTTGTTAGTTGTGACCCTGAGCTGGGAGAGGCCCCACATGGCCACATGCCCCTCACCCCCTCTTCTTCCTCCTCCTCGGCCTTGGTGGGACCTCCGAGGGAGGGGGCAGGTTCAGGGCGTTGGTGTCCGACCTGACCTGGATGGAGCGTGCCAGCCTGGGCTTCCAGTGGGTGCATCATCACGGGGAACATTAGGATCAACATCCTGCATGAAGCAGGAACTTGAGGGCCAGGACCCTCCGCCGGTTCAATGAAAGGCCACCTTGGGAGGTGTTTCGGTCAAAGCTGTGGGCCAGATGGGTGGCCTGCAGCTAATCCCTTAAGCTCTTTGCCCACCCTGCCCGCCAGTTGACTGCGGGGGCCCCCAGGTGGGGCAGGGGGCGGCCCCGGCATTATGAGGCAGGCTGGACTCCATGCTGCCATAGCAACGTTTTGTTGCTCCTCAGTTAGGCTCAAGCCTGCGGCTTTCTATCCTGCCTGGAGTGTGACCAGGAATGTAGTGGAGCGGTTTCTGTCTCCCATGCGGTACGTGTCTCCTTTTTCTCCTGTGACGGGAGAACTCGGAAGTGCAAACTCTGCGCATCCCAAGCAGGACACAGAACAAAACAGAGATTCGGGGCTCTGTCAGGTCCTGTTTCTGGTTCAGAAGGTCAGGTTTGCCAGGCTGTGATAGGAAAAGGGAGGTGTGCCCCGGACGCCCTGTTCCAGGTAGCTTGGCGTCGTGTGGCGTGGCGGCTTCCATCATTCCGACGGCCCCCGCAGGCGGAAGGGTCTGCGGTGTCCACAGCGACCCCGGGCCAGTGCAGCAGCCTCCGCGCAGAGCTCCCTCGAGTCGGTCATGCTCGTGGTGGGGATGTGGAGGTGACGTTGGCCTTGTGGGAGCAGCGCTGGACCGACACATCTAACCAAAACAGGGACTGAACCCTTAGGGATGACTGAACACGAACTCAGGAACCGAGCTTGGGCTGAGAGGGGACCCAGGCCCCAACAAGTGGGCCCAGGAGGGAGACCATGAGGCTCCCTTCCCTCGGGATGATTCTGGAGGACCAGTCCCGACAGTTTAGGAAGGAGTAGATGCGGGCCCAGCTCGGATCTGGTGATGGTGTTAGGGAAGTCGTCAAGGGACTGACACCAGAAGGGGCTTGAAAAGCAAGAGAGGGCCATTAGCGGGGGTGGAGAGGCGGCTCAGGGCAAGGAAATAGCACAGAAAGGTCATGAAGGATAAAGGAGTCCAGAAAACCTGTGTGACTGTGGTGTGGGTGTGTTGGGCGTGTGTGGCGTATGTGTGTTGGGATGTCACAAATGTGTTCTGTGCGGTGGTTTGCGTGTGCATGTGTGGTGTGTGCGCATCTGGATGGACGTGTCCGCACAGGTGTCCCGTGCCGACCCCCGGCCCCCTCACGTGCCCTGGGCGCATGGATTCGAGGGCAGCAGTTCACTCACTGCCCACCGACTCAGGAGGGGAACAGGATGTGAGATGGCCAAATGGGGGCCTTGGAAATCTCCTGCACTTGATAGTTGACACCCTGATCGGGGAGAGGCCCCTCAGGGCCACATGCCCCTCACCCCCGCCTCTTCCTCCACCTCAGGCTTGGTGGGATCTCCGAGGGAGGGGGCAGGCTCAGGGCGTTGGTGTCTGACCTGACCTGGACGGAGGGTGCCAGCCTGGGCTCCCAGTGGGTGCATCATCACGGGGAACTTTGGGATCGACATCCTGCGTGAAGCAGGAAGTTGAGGGCCAGGACCCACCGCTGGTGTACTGAAAGGCCACCTTGGGAGGTGTTTCGGTCAAAGCTGAGCGCCAGGTATTTGGCCTGCAGCACCTTTAGGCTCTTTGCCCACCCTGCCTGCCAGTTGGCTGCGGGGCGCCCGGCTGGGGCGGGGGGAGGTCCCGGCTTTATGAGGCAGGCTGAACTCCATTGCTGCCATAGCAACGTATTGTTGCTCCTCAGTAAGGCCCAAGCCTGCGGCTTTCTATCCTGCCTGGAGTCTGACCAGGAATGTAGTGAGCGGTTTCTTTCTCCCGAGGGTACATGTCTCCTTCTTCTCCTATGACCGGAGAACTCGGAAGCGTAAACTCTGCACATTACAAGCAGGACACAGAACAAAACAGAGATTCGGGGCACTGTCAGGACCAGTATCGGGATTCAGTAGGTCACGTTTGCCAGGCTGTGATAGGAACAGGGAGGTGCGCCCTGGGCGCCCAGTTCCAGGGAGCTTGGCGTTGTGTGGCGTGGCGGCTTCCATTATACCGACGGCCCCGGTAGGCGGCAGGGTCTGCGGTGTCCACAGCCACACCGGGCCAGTGCGGCAGCCTCCGCCCAGAGCTCCCTCGTGTTGGCCATGCTCGCTTTGGGGACGTGGAGGTGATATTGCCCTTGTGGGAGCAGCGCGGGACCAACACATCTCACCAAAACAGGGACTGAACCCTTAGGGAACGGAACACGAACGTCAGGTACCGAGCTTGGGCTGAAAGGGGACCCAGGCCCCACCAAGTGGGCCCAGGAGGGAGACCATGGGGCTCCCTTCCCTCGGCCTGAGTCTGGAGGAACAGTCCCGGCAGTAGACGCGGGCCCAGCTCAGATTTGGTGGGGGTGTTAGGAAGGTCGTCTAGGGACTGACACCAGGAGGGTCTTGAAAGGCCACAGAGGGCCATTACCGGTGCGTGGAGAGGCGGCTCCAGGCCAACGAAATGGCACAGAAAGGTTATGAAGGAGAAAGGAATCCAGAAAACCTGTGTGCCTGTGTTGTGTGTGCTTGTGTTGTGTGTGTCTGCGGTGTGGGTGTGTTGCGCGCGTGTGGTGTATGTGTGTGTGGCATGTCACAAATGTGTTCTGTGTGCTGGGTTGCGTGTGCATGTGTGGTGTGTGAGCATGTGGATGGACGTGTCCGCACAGGTGTCTCGTGCGGGCCACCCACACGTACCATGGGCACGTGGTTTTTGGGGCAGCAGATCCCTCAATGTCCCGGACTCCGGAGGGGAACAGGATGTGTAATGGCCAAATGGGGGCCTTGGAAACCTTCTGCACTTGATAGTTGAGACCCTTAGCGGGGAGAGGCCCATCAGGGCCACATGCCTCTCGCCCTCGCCTCTTCCTCCACCTCAGCCTTGGTTGGACCTCCAAGGGAGGGGGCAGGCTCATTGCGGTGGTGTCCGACCTGACCTGGAGGCAGCTTACCAGCCTGGGCTCCCAGTGGGTGCATCATCACGGGGAACTTTGGGATCGACATGGTGCGTGAAGCAGGAAGTTGAGGGCCAGGACCCACCGCGGGTTCACTGAAAGGCACTTTGGGAGTTGTTTCGGTCAAAGCTGAGGGCCACGTAGGTGGCCTGCAGCACCCTTAGGCTCTTGCGCACCCTGCCTGCCAGTTGCCTGCGGGTGCCCCCGGGTGGGGCGGGGTGCGGCCCCGGCCCTATGATGCAGGTTGTACTCCATTGCTGCCATAGCAACGTTTTGTTGCTCCTCAGTTAGGCCCAAGCCTGCTGCTTCTTTCCTTCCTGGATGTGACCAAGAATGTAGTGAGCTGTTTCTCTGTCCGGTGGGGTACGTGTCTCCTTCTTCTCCTGTGACCAGAGAACTCGGAAGGTTAACCTCTGCACATCCCAAGCAGGACACAGAACAAAACAGAGATTCGGGGCACTGTCAGGACCGGTGTCAGGGTTCAGAAGGTCACGTTTGCCACGCTGAGATTGAAACAGAGGTGCCCTCAGATCGCCCTGTTCAAGGTAGCTTGGCGTCGTGTGACGTGGCAACGTCCATCCTTCCGACAGCCCCGGCAGGCGGTAGTGTCGGCTATGTCCACAGCCACAGTGGGCCAGTGTGGGAGGTTCCGCGCAGAGCTCCCTCGAGTCGTCCATGCTCGTGGTGGGGAGGTGGAGGTGACGGTGGCCTTGTGGGAGCAGCGCGGCACCAACACATCTCACCAAAACAGGGACTGAACCCTTAGGGATGACTGAACACGAACTCAGGAACCGAGCTTGGGCTGAGAGGGGACCCAGGCCCCAACAAGTGGGCCCAGAAGGAAGGGGTCTCCCTTCACTCTGCCTGTATCTGGAGGACCAGTCCCGGCATTTTGGGAAGGAGTAGATGCGGGCCCAGCTCGGATCTGATGGGGGTGTTAGGGAGGTCGTCTAGGGACTGACACCAGAAGGGGCTTGAAAGGCAAGAGAGGGCCATTAGTGGGGGAGGAGAAGTGCTCAGGGCAAGGAAATAGCACAGAAAGGTCATGAAGGATAAAGGAGTCCAGAAACCCTGTGTGACTGTGGTGTGGGTGTGTGGGCGTGTGTGGCCTATGTGTGTGTGGTATGTCCCAAATGTGTTCTGTGCGGTGGGTTGCATGTGCACGTGTGGTGTGTTAGCGTCTGGATGGACGTGTCCACACAGGTGTCTCGTGCCGACCGCCGGCCCCCTCACGTGCCCTGGGCACATGGATTTGGGGGCAGCAGATCCCTCACTGCCCCCCGGATCAGGAGGGGAACAGGATGTGAGATGGCCAGATGGAGGCCTTGGAAAGCTCCTGCACTTGATAGATGAGATCCTGAGCAGAGATAGGCCTCTCAGGGCGACATGCCCCTCACGCCCGCCTCTTCCTCCACCTCGGCCTTGGTGGTACCTCCGAGGGAGGGTGCAGGCTAGGGCGGTGGTTTCCGTCCTGACCTGGAGGGAGCGTGCCAGCCTGGGCTCCCAGTGGGTGCATCATCACGGGGAACTTTGGGATTGACATCCTGCGTGAAGCAGGAAGTTGAGGGCCAGGACCCACCGCGGGTTCACTGAAAGGCCACCTTGGGAGGTGTTTCGGTCAAAGCTGAGGGCCACGTTAGTGGCCTGCAGCACCCTTAGGTTCTTTACCCACTCTGCTTGCCAGTTGGCTGCGGGGTCCCCCGGGTGGGGCGGGGTGCCGCCCCGGATTTATGAGGCAGGCTGGACTCCATTGCTGCCATAGCAACGATTTGTTGGTCCTCAGTTATGCCCAAGTCTGCGGATTTCTTTCCTTCCTGGAGTGTGACCAGGAATGTAGTGATGCGGTATCTCTCTCCCGTGGGGTACGTGTCTCCTTCTTCTCCTGTGTCCGGAGAACTCGGAAGCGTAACCTGTGCACATTCCAAGCAGGACACAGAAAGAAACAGAGATTCGGGGCACTGTCAGGACCGGTGTCGGGGTTCAGAAGGTCACGTTTGCCAGGCTGTGCTAGGAACAGGGAGGTGCGCCCGGGGAGCTTGGCGTCGTGTGGAGTCGCGGCCACCATCATTCCAACGGCTCCGGCAGGCGGCAGGGTCTGCGGTGTCCACAGCCACACCGGGCCAGTGCGGCAGCCTCTGTGCAGAGCTCCCTCGTGTTGGCCATTCTCATTGTGGGGACGTGGAGGTGACGTTGGCCTTGTGGGAGCAGCGCAGCACCAACACATCTCACCAAAAGAGGGACTGTACCCTTAGGGATGATGGAACACGAACTTCAGGAACCGAGCTTGGGCTGAGAGGGGAACCAGGCCCCACCAAATTGGCCCAGGAGGGAGACCATGGGGCTCCCTTCCCTCTGACTGAATCTGGAGGAACAGTCCCGGAAGTTTGGGAAGGTGTAGACGCGGGCCCAGCTCGGATCTGGTGGGGGTGTAGGGAGGTCGTCTAGGGACTGACACCAGCAGGGTCTTGAAAGGCAAGAGAGGGCCATTAGCGGGGGTGGAGAAGCGCTCAGGGCAAGGAAATAGCACAGAAAGTTCATGAAAGATAAAGTAGTCCAGAAACCCTGTGTGACTGTGGTGTGGGTGTGTTGGGCGTGTGTGGTGTATGTGTGTGTGGTATGTCACAAATGTGTTCTGTGCGGTGGGTTGCGTGTGCAAGTATGGTGTGTTAGCATCTGGATGGTCGTGTCCGCACTGGTGTCTCGTGCGGGCCACCCACACGTGCCCTGGGAACGTGGTTTTTGGGGCAGAAGATCCCTCACTGCTTCCGGACTCAGGAGGGGAACAGGATGTGAGACGGCCAGATGGAGGCCTTGGAAAGCTCCTGCACCTGACAGTTTAGACCCTGAGCGGAGAGAAGCCCCTCAGGCCCACATGCCCCTCACCCCCGCCCCTTCACCACCTCGGCCTTGGTAGGATCTCCGAGGGAGGGGGCAGGCTCAGGGCGTTGGTGTCCGAACTGACCTGGCGGGATCGTGCCAGCCTGGGCTCCCAGTGGGTGCATCAGCACAGGGAACATTGGGATCGACATCCTGCGTGAAGCAGGAAGTTGAGGGCCAGGACCCACCGCGGGTTCACTGAAAGGCCACCTTGGGAGGTGTTTCGGTCAAAACTGAGGGCCACGTACGTGGCCTGCAGCACCCTTAGGCTCTTTGTCCACCCTGCCTGCCAGTTGGCTGCGGGGGGCCCCGGCTGGGGCGGGGGGCGGCCCCGGCTTTATGAGGCACCCTGGACTCCATTGCTGCCATAGCAACGGTTTGGTTGCTCCTCAGTTAGGCCCAAGCCTGCGGCTTTCTATCCTGCCTGGTTCTGACCAGGAATGTAGTGGAGCGGTTTCTGTCTCCCGCGGTGGTAGGTGTCTCCTTCTTCTCCTGTGACTAGAGAACTCGGAAGCGTAACCTCTGACCATCCCAAGCAGGACAGAGAACAAACAGTTAATCCGGGCGCTATCAGGACTGGTGTCAGGGTTCAGAAGGTCACGTTTGCCAGGATGTGATAGGAACACGCAGGTGTGCCCAGGGCGCCGTGTTCCAGGGAGCTTGGCGTGGTGTGACGTGTCGGCATCCATCCTTAAGACGGATCCGGCAGGCGGCAGGGTCGGAGGTGTCCACAGCCACACCGAGCCAGTGCCACAGCCTCCGCGAAGAGCTCCCACGAGTCGGCCATGTTCGGGGTGGGACATGGAGATGACGGTGGCCTTGTGGGAGCAGCGCGGCACCAACACATCTCACCAAAACAGGGACTGAACCCTTGGGGATGACGGAACACGAACGTCAGGAAAAGAGCATGGACTGAGAGGGGACCGAGGTCCTCCAAGTGGGCCCAGAGTGGAGACCATGGGGCTGCCTTCCCTCGGCCAGAGTCTGTAGGGACAATCCCGGCAGTTTTGGAAGGAGTAGACGCGGGCCCAGCTCGGATCTGTTGGGGTGTTAGGGAGGTCGTCTAGGGACTGACAAAAGCAGCGGCTTGAAAGGCAAGAGAGGGCCATTAGCGGGGAGTGGAGAGGCGGCTCCAGGCCAACGAAATAGCACAGAGAGGTCATGGAGGAGAAAGGAGTCCAGAGACCCTGTGTGCCTGTGGTGTGTGTGCTTGTGGTGTGTGTGCCTGTGGTGTGGGTGTGTTGCGAGTGTGTGGTGTATGTGTGTGTGGTATGTCACATAAGCGTTCTGTGTGGTGGGTTGCGTGTGCATGTGTGGTTTGTGAGCGTGTGGATGGAGGTGTACGCACGGGTGTCTGTTGCGGGCCACCCACACGTGCCCTGGGTACGTGGTTTTTGGGGCAGGATATCCCTCACTGCCCCCCTACTCAGGAGGGAAACAGGATGTGAGATGGCCAAATGGGGGCCTTGGAAAGTTCCTGCAGTTGGTAGTTGAGAACCTGAGCATGGAGAGGCCCCTCAAGGCCACATGCCCCTCACCCCCGTCTCTTCCTCCACCTCGGCTTCGTGGGATCTCCGAGGGAGGGGGCAGGCTCTGGGCGGTGGTGTCCGACCTGACCTGGAAGGAGCGTGCCAGCCTGGGCTCCCAGTGGGTGCATCACCACGGGGAACTTTGGGATCGACATCCTGCGTGAAGCAGGAAGTTGCGGGTCAGGACCCACCGCGGGTTCACTGAAAGGCCACCTTGGGAGGTGTTTCGGTCAAAGCTGAGGGCCACGTAGGTGGCCTGCAGCACCCTTAGGTTCTTTGACCACCCTGCCTGCCAGTTGGGTGCCGGGGGCCCCCGGGTGGGGCGGGGTGCAGCTCCGGCTTTATGAGGCAGGCTGGACTCCATTGCTGCCATAGCAACGTTTTGTTGCTCCTCAGTTAGGCCCGAACCTGTGGCTTTCTATCCTGCCTGGACAGTGACCAGGAAGGTAGTGGAGCAGTTTCTGTCTCCTGTGGAGTTAGGTGTCTCCTGCTTCTCCTGTGACCGGAGAGCTCGGAATCGTAATCTCTGCGCATCCCAAGCAGGACACAGAACAAAACAGAGATTCGGGACACTGTCAGGACCGGTGTCGGGGTTCAGAAGGTCACGTTTGCCAGGTTGTGATGGGAAAATGAAGGTTCGCCAAGGGCGCCCTGTTCCATGGAGCTTGGTGTGGTGTGGCGTGGCGACGTCCTTCCTTCCGACGGCCCCGGCAAGCGGCAGTGAGGGTGGTGTCCACAGCCACACCGGGCCAGTGCGGCAGCATCCACACAGAGCTCCCTCGAGTCGGCCATGTTCGTGGTGGGGACGTGGAGATGACGGTGGCCTTGTGGGAGCAGCTCCGGACAAACACATCTCACCAAAACAGAGACTGAACCCTTAGGGATTACGGAACACGAACGTCAGGAACCCAGCATGGACTGAGAGGGGACCGAGGTCCACCAAATGGGCCCAGGAGGGAGACCATGGGGCTGCCTTCCCTCGGCCAGAGTCTGGAGGAACAGTCCCGGCAGTTTGGGAAGGAGTAGACGCGGGCCCAGCTCAGATCTGGTGGGGGTGTTAGGGAGGTCGTCTAGGGACTGACACCAGCAGGGGCTTGAAAGGCAAGAGAGGGCCATTAGCGGGGGGTGGAGAGGCGGCTCAGGGCAAGGAAATAGCACAAAAGCTCATGAAGGAGAAAGGAGTCCAGATACCCTGTGTGCCTTTGGTGCGTGTGCTTGTGGTGTGTGTGTCTGTGGTGTGGGTGTGTTGGGCGTGTGTGGCGTATGAGTGTGTGGTAGTCACAAATGTGTTCTGTGCGGTGGGTTGCGTGTGCTTGTGTGGTGTGTGAGCGTCTGGATGGACGTGTCCGCACAGGCGTCTCGTGAGGGCTACCCACACGTGCCCTGGGCATGTCGATTTTTGGGCAGCAGATAACTACTGCCCCCCGACTCAGGAGGGGAATAGGATGTGAGAATGCCAAATGGGGGCCTTGGAAAGTTCCTGCATTTGATAGTTGAGAACCGGAGCGGGGAGAGTCCCCACATGACCACATGCCCCTCACCCCCGACACTTCCTCCACCTCGGCTTCGGTGGGATCTCCGAGGGAGGGGGCAGGATCAGGGCATTGGTGTCCGATCTGACCTGGATGGAGCGTGCCAGCCTGTGCTCCCATTGGGTGCATCATCACGGGGAACTTTAGGATCGACATCCTGCGTGAAGCAGGAAGTTGAGGGCCAGGACCCACCGCGGGTTCAATGAAAGGCCACCTTGGGAGGTGTTTCGGTCAAAGCTGAGGGTCACGTAAGTGGCCTGCAGCGCCCTTAGGCTCTTTGCCCACCCTGCCTGCCAGTTGGCTGCGGGGGTCCACGGGTTGGGCGGGGGGCGGCCCCGGCATTATGAGGCAGGCTGGACTCCATTGCTGCCATAGCAATGTTTTGTTGCTCCTCAGTTAGGCCCAAGCCTGTGGCTTTCTATCCTGACTGGATTGTGACCAGTAAGGTAGTGGAGCGAATTTTGTCTCCCGTGTCGGTAGGTTTCTCCTTTTTCTCCTGTGATCAGAGAACTCGGAAGCGTAACCTCTGCGCATCACTAGGAGGACACAGAACAAAACAGAGATTAGGGGCACTGTGAGGACCGGTGTCGAGGTTCAGAAGGTCACGTTTGCCGGGCTGTGATCGGAACAGGGAGGTGTGCCCAGGACGTCCTGTACCAGGGAGCTTGGCGTCGTGTGGCGTGACGGCCTCCATCATTCCGACGGCCCTGGCAGGCGGCAGGGCCTGCGGTGTCCACAGCCACACCAGGCCAGTGCGGCAGCCTCCACGCTGAGCTCCCTCAGTTGGACATGCTTTTGGTGGGGACGTGGAGGTGACGTAGGCCTTGTCGGAGCAGCGGGGGACCAACACATCTCACCAAAACAGGGACTGAACCCTTAGGGATGACGGAACACGAACGTCAGGAACCGAGCTTGGGCTGAGAGGGGACACAGGCCCCACCAAGAGGGCCCAGGAGGGAGACCATGGGGCTCCGTTCCCTGGGCATGAGTCTGGAGGACCAGTGCCGACAGTTTGGGAAGCAGTAGATGCGGGCCCAAAACGGATCTGGTGGTGGTGTTAGGGAGGTCGTCTAGGGACTGACACCAGAAGGGGCTTGAAAGGCAAGAGAGGGCTATTAGCAGGGGTGGAGAGTCGGCTCAGGGCAAGGAAATAGCAGAGTAAGTTCATGAAGGAGAAATGAGTCCAGAAACCCTGTGTGCCTGTGGTGTGTGTGCTTGTGGTGTGTGTGCCTGTGGTGTGGGTGTGTTGCACGTGTGTGGTGTATGTGTGTGTGGTATGTCACAAATGTGTTCTGTGTGGCGGGTTGTGTGTGCATGTGTGGTGTGTGAGCGTGTGGATGGATGTATCTGCACAGTTGTCTCGTGAGGGCCACTCACACGTGCCCTGGTAACATGGTTTCGGGGGCATCAGATCCGTCACTGCCCCCCATTTCAGGATGGGATCAGGATGTGTGATGGCCAAACGGGGGCCTTCAAAAGCTCTTGTACTTGATAGTTGAGACCCTGAGCCGGGACAGTCCCCTCAGGGCCACATGCCCCTCACCCCCACCTCTTCCTCCACCTCCCCCTGTGGGACCTTGAGGGAGAGGGCAGGCTAGGGCGGTGGTGTCCCCCTGACCTGGATGGAGCATGCCAGCCTGGGCTCCCAGAGGGTGTATCGTCACGTGGAACTTTGGGATAGACATCCTGCCTGAAGCAGGAAGTTGAGGGGCAGGACCCACCGCGGGTTCAATTAAAGGCCACCTTGGGAGGTGTTTCGGTCAAAGCTGAGGGCCACGTAGGTGGCCTGCAGCACCCCTAGGCTCTTTGCCCACCATGCCCACCAGTTGGCTGTTGTGGCCCCCGGGTGGTGGGTTCGTCCCCGGCTTTATGAGGCCCGCAGGACTCCATTGGTGTCATAGAAACTGGTTTTGTTGCTCCTCAGTTAGACACGAACCTGCGGCTTTCTATCCTGCCTGGAGTGTGACCAGGAAGGTAGTGGAGCGGTTTTTTTCTCCCGTGTAGGTAGGTGTCTCTTGCTTATCCGGTGACCGGAGAACACGGAAGCGTAACCTCTGCGCATCCCAAACAGGACACAGAACAAAACAGTGATTCGGGGCGCTGTCAGGACCGGTGTCGGGTTTCAGAAGGTCACGTTTTCCAGGCTGTGATAGGAACAAGCAGGTGTGACCAGGGCGCCCTGTTCCAGGGAGCTTGGCGTGGTGTGGCGTGGCGACGTCCATCCTTTCGAAGGCCCCGGGAGGCGGCAGTGACTGCGGTGTCCACAGCCACACCGGGCCAGTGCGGCAGCCTCCGCCCAGAGCTCCCTCGAGTCGGCCATGCTTGTGGTGGGGACGTGGAGGTGATGGTGGCCTTGTGGGAGCAGCGCGGCACCAACACATCTCACCAAAACAGGGACTGAACCGTTAGGGATGACGGAACACGAACGTCAGGAACAGAGCTTGGGCTGAGAGGGGACTCAGGCCCCACCAAATGGGCCCTAGAGGGAGACCATGGAGCTCTCTTCCCTCGGCCTGAGTCTGGAGGAACAGTCCCGACAGTTTGGGAAGGAGTAGATGCGGGCCAAGCTCGGATCAGGTGGGGGTGTTAGGGTGGTCGTCTAGGGACGGACAACAGGAGGGGCTTGAAAGGCAAGAGAGGACCATTAGCGGGGGCTGAAGAGATGTCTCAGTGAAAGGAAATAGCACAGAAAGGTCATGAAGGAGAAAGGAGTCCAGAAACCCTGTGTGCCTGTGGTGTGGGTGTGTTGGGTGTGTGGCGTATGTGCGTGTGGTATGTCACAAATGTGTTCTGTGGGGTGGGTTGCCTGTGCATGTGTGGTGTGTGAGCGTCTGGATGGACGTGTCCACACAGGTGTCTCGTGCCGACCCCCGGCCCCCTCACGTGCCCTGCGCAAATGGATTCGAGGGCAGCACATCCCTCACTGCCCCCCGACTCAGGAGGGGAACAGGATGTGGTATGGCCAAATGGGGCCTTGGAAAGCTCCTGCACTTGATAGTTGAGATCCTGAACGCGGAGAGGCCTCTCATGGCCACATGCAACTCACCCCCACCTCTTCCTCCACCTCGGCCTTTTTGGGACCTTTGAGGGAGGGGGCAGGCTCAGGGCGGTGGTGTCTGATCGGACCTGGAGGGAGCATGCCAGCCTCGGCTCCCAGTGCTTGCATCATCACGGGGAACTTTGGGATCGACATCCTGCGTGAAGCATGAAGTTGAAGGCCAGGACCTACCGCGGGTTCAAAGAAAGGCCACCTTTGTAGGTGTTGCGGTCAAAGCTGAGGGCCACGTAGGTGGCCTGCAGCACCCGTAGGATCTTTGCCCACCCTTCCCGCTAGTCGCCTGCGGGGGCCCCCGGGTGGAGGGGCGTGGCCCCGGCTTTATGAGCTGCGTTGGACTCCATTGCTGCCATAGCAACTGGTTTTGTTGCTTCACAGTTAGGGCAGAGCATGTGGCTTTCTATCCCGTCTGTAGTGTGACCAGGAAGGTAGTGGAGCAGTTTCTGTCTCCCGTGCGGTGCGTGTCTCCTTTTTCTCCTGTGACCGGAGAACTCGGAAGCGTAAATTCTGCGCATCCCAAGCAGGACACAGAACAAAACAGAGATTCGGGGCACTGTCAGGTCCAGTTTCCGGGTTCAGAAGGTCACGTTTGCCAGGCTGCGATAGAAATAGGCAGGTGCGCCCAGGGCGCCCTGTTCCAGGGAGCGTGGCGTGGTGTGGCGTGGCGGCTCCATCATTCCGACAGCCCCGGCAGGCGGCAAGGGCTGCGGTGTCCACAGCCACACCGGACCAGTGCGGCAGCCTCCGCGCAGAGCTCCCTTGAGTCGGTCATGCTCGTGGTGGGGACGTAGAGGTGACGTTGGCCTTGTGGGAGCATCAAGGCACCAACACATCTCACCAAAACAGGGACTGAACCCTTAGGGATGACAGAACACGAACGTCAGGAACCGAGCTTGGGATATGAGGGGAAACAGGCCCCAACAAGTGGGCCCAGGAAAGAGACCATGGGGCTCCCTTCCCTCGGCCAGAGTCTGGAGGAGCAGTCCTGGCAGTTTGGGAAGGAGTAGACGCAGGCCCAGCTCGGATCTGGTGGGGGTGTTAGGGAGGTCGTCTAGATACTGACACCAGCAGGGTATTGAAAGGCAAGAGAGGGCCATTAGCGGTGCGTGGAGAGGTGTCTCCAGGCCAACGAAATAGCACAGAAAGGTTATAAGGGAGAAAGGATTCCGGAAAACCTGTGTTCCTGTGGTGTGTGTGCTTGTGGTGTGTGTGCCTGTGGTGTGGGTGTGTTGCGCGTGTGTGGTGTATGTGTGTGTGGTATGTCACAAATGTGGTCTGTGTGGTGGGTTCCGTGTGCATGTGTGGTGTGTGAGCGTGTGGATGGACGTGTCCGCACAGGTGTCTCGTGCGGGGCACCCACACGTGCCCTGGGCACGTGGTTTTTGGGGCCACAGCTCCCTCACTGCTCCCGGACTCAGGATGGGAATAGGATGTGAGATGCCAAATGGGGGCTATGGAAAACTCCTGCACTTGATAGTTGAGACCATGAACGGGGAGAGGCCCCTCAGGGCCACATGCCCCTCACCCCCGTCTCTTCCTCCACCTCGGCCTTGGTGGGATCTCTGAGGGAGGGGGCATGTTCAGGGCGTTGGTGTCCGACCTGACCTGGAGGGAGCGTGCCAGCCTGGGCTCCCAGTGGGTGTATCATCACGGGGAACTTTGGGATCGACATCCTGCGTGAACAGGAAGTTGAGGGCCAGTACCCACCTCGGGTTCATTGAAAGGCCACCTTGGGCGGTTTTCTGTCAAAGGTGAGGGCCACGTATGTGGCCTGCAGCACCCTTAGGCTCTTTGCCCACCCTGTCTGCCAGTTGCTTCGGGGGCCCCCGGGTGGGGCAGGAGGCGGCCCCGGCTTTATGAGGAAGGCTGGACTCCATTGCTGCCGTAGCAACGTTTTGTTGCTCCTCTGTTAGGCCCAAGCCTGCGGCATTCTATCCTGCTTGGCGTGTGACCAGGAAGTTAGTGGAGCGGTTTCTGTCTCCCGTGGTGGTAGGTGTCTCCTTCTTCTCCTGTGAACAGGAAACTCAGAAGCGTAACCTCGGCGCATCCCAAGAAGGACACAGAACAAAACAGTGATTCGGGGCGCTATCAGGACTGGTGTCTGGGTTCAGACGATCACGTTTCCCAGGCCGTGATAGGAACAGGGATGTGCGCCCAGGGTGCCCTGTTCCAGGGAGCTTGGCGTCGTTTGGCGAGTCGGCTTCCATCATTCCTACGGCCCCGGCAGGCGGCAGGGTCGGCGGTGTCCACAGCCACACTGGGCCTGTGAGGCACCCTCCGCGCAGAGATCCCTCGAGTCGGCCATGTTCGTGGTGGGAACGTGGAGATGACGGTGGCCTTGTGGGAGCACCGCGGGACCAACACATCTCACCAAAACAGGGACTGAATCCTTAGGGATGACGGAACACGAACGTCAGTAACCGAGCTTGGGCTGAGAGGGGATCCAAGCCCCAACAAGTGGGCCCAGAAGGGAGTGGTCTCCCTTCCCTCGGCCTGAGTCTGGAGGACCAGTCCCGGCAGTTTGGGAAGGAGTAGACGCGGGCCCAGTTCGGATCTGATGGGGGTGTTAGGGTGGTCGTCTAGAAACTGTCACCAGCAGGGTCTTGAAAGGCAAGAGAGGGCCATTAGCGGTGGGTGGAGAGGCGGCTCCAGGCCAACGAAATAGCACAGCAATGTCATGAAAGAGAAAGGAGTCCAGAAACCCTGTGTGCCTGTGTTTTGTGTGCTTGTGTTGTGTGTGCCTGTGGTGTGGGTGTGTAGCGCGTGTGTGGTGTATGTGTGTGTGGTATGTCATAAATGTGTTCTGTGTGGTGGGTTGCGTGTGCATGTGTGGTGTGTGTGCGACTTGAATGGACGTGTCCACACAGGTGTCTCGTGCCGGCCACCCACACTTGCCCTGGGGCGAGGTTTCGAGGTCAGTAGATTCTTCACTGACCCCCGACTCAGGAGGCGATCAGGATGTGTGATGGCCAAGTACGTGCCTTGGAAATCTCCTGCACTTGATAGTTGAGACCCTGAGCTGAGAGAGTACCCTCAGGGCCACATGCCCCTCACCCCCGCCTCTTCCTCCACCTCGGCCTTGGTTGGACCTCTGAGGGAGGGGGCAGGATAGACGATGGTGTCTGACCTGACCTGGAGGGAGTGTGTCAGCCTGGGCTCCCAGGGGGTGTATCATCACGGGGAACTTTGGGATAGACATCCTGCATTAAGGAGGAAGTTGAGGGCCAGGACCCACGGCGGGTTCACTGAAAGGCCACCTTGGAAGGTGTTTCGGTCAAAGCTGAGGGCCACGTAGGTGGCCTGTAGCACCCTTAGTCTCTTTGCCCACCCTGCCTGCCATTTGATTCCGGGGGCCCCCTAGTGCAGCAGGGTGCGGCCCCTGCTTTATGACGCAGGCTGGACTCTATTGCTGCCATAGAAACGTTTTGTTGTTCCTCAGTTAGGCCAAAGCCTTCGGCTTTCTTACCTTCCTGGAGTGTGACCAGGAATGTAGTGAGCGGTTTCTCTCTCCCATGGGGTACGTGTCTCCTTCTTCACCTGTGACCGGAGAACTCGGAAGCGTAACCTCTGCGTATCCCAAGCAGGACACAGAACCAAACAGAGATTCCGGGCACTGTCAGGATGGGTGTCAGGGTTCAGAAGGTTACGTTTGGCAGGCTGTGATAGGAACAGGGAGGTGCGCCCAGGGCGCCCTGTTCCAGGGAGCTTGGGGTCGTGTGGCGTGGCGGATTCCATCATTCCGACGGCCCCCGCAGGCGGCAGGGTCTGCGGTGTCCACAGCGACCCCGGGCCAGAGCGGCAGCATGTGCGCAGATCTCCCTCGAGTCGGCCATGCTCGTTGTGGGGACGTGGAGGTGACTTTGGCCTTGAGGGAGCAGCGCGGGATAAACACATCTCACCAAAACAGGGACTGAACCCTTAGGGATGACGGAACATGAACGTCAGGAACCGAGCTTGGGCTGAGAGGGGACACAGGCCCCACCAAGTGGGCACAGGAGGGAGACCATGGGGCTCCCTTTCCTCCGCCAGAGTATGGAGGACCAGTCCCAGCAGTAGACGCGGGCCCAGCTCGGATCTGGTGGGGGTGTTAGGGAGGTCGTCCAGAGACTGACACCAGCATGGTCTTGAAAGGCAAGAGAGGGCCATTAGCCGTGCGTGGAGAGGCGGCTCCAGGCCATCGAAAAAGCACACTAAGGTTATGAAGGATAAAGGATTCCGGAAAACCTGTGTGCCTGTGGTATGTGTGCTTCTGGTGTGTGAGCCTTTGGTGTGGGTGTGTTGCGAGTGTGTGGTGTAAGTGTGTGTGGTATGTCACAAATGTGTTCTGTGTGGTGGGTTGGGTGTGCATGTTTGGTGTGTGAGCGCGTGGATGGACGTGTCCGCACAGGTGTCTCGTGCCGTCACCTGGCCCCCTGACCTGTCCTGGACACATGGATTCGGAGGCAGGAGATGCCTCACTTCCCCCGACTCAGGAGGTGAACAGGATGTGAGATGGCCAAATGGAGGCCTTGGAAACCTCCTGCACTTTATAGCTGTGATCCTGAGCGCGCAGAGGCTTCACAGGGCCACATGCCCCTCAACCCCGCCTCTTCCTCCACCTCGGCCTTGGTGGGACCTCCGAGGTAGGGGACATGCTAGGGTGGTGGTGTCCGACCTGACCTGGAGGGAGCGTGCCAGCTTGGGCGTCCAGTGGGTGCATAATCACGGGGAACTTTGGGATCGACATCCTGCGTGAAGCAGGAAGTTGAGGGCCAGGACCCACCGCGGTGTACTGAAAGTCCACCTTGAGAGGTATTGTGGACAAAGCTGAGGACCAGGTAGGTGGCCTGAAACACCCTTAGGCTCTTTGCCCACCCAGCCTGCCAGTTGGCTGCGGGGGCCCCCGGGTGGGGTGGGGGGCGGCTCCGGCTTTATGAGACACGCTGGACTCCATTGCTGCCATAGCAACGGTTTTGTTGCTCCTCAGTTAGGCCCAAGCCTGCGGCATTGTATCCTGCCTCGAGTGTGACCAGGAAGGTAGTGTAGCGGTTACTGTCTCCCGCGGTGGTAGGTGTCTCCTTCTTCTCCTGCGACCAGAGAACTCGGAAGCGTAACCTTTGACCACCCAAAGCAGAACAGAGAACAAAACAGTTATTCCGGGCCCTCTCAGGACTGGTGTCAGGGTTCAGAATGTCACGTTTGCCAGGCTGTGATAGGAACACGCAGATGTGCCCAGGGCGCCCTGTTCCAGGGAGCTTGGCGTGGTGTGGCGTGGCGAGGTCCATCCTTCGGACCGCCCCGGCAGGCGGCAGGGACGGCGGTGTCCACATCAACACCGGGCCAGTGCGGCAGCTTCCGCGCAGAGCCCCCTCGAGTCGGCCATGCTCGTGGTGGGGACCTGGAGATGACGTTGGACTTGTGGGAGCAGAGCGGCACAAACACATCTCACCAAAACAGGGACTGAACCCTTAGGGATGACGGAACACGAACGTCAGGAACCGAGCTTGGGCTGAGAGGAGACCCAGGCCCCAACAAGTGGGCCCAGAAGGGAGTGTTCTCCCTTCCCTCGGCCTGAGTCTGGAGGACCAGTCCCGGCAGTTTGGGAAGGAGCATGGGGCTCCCTTCCCTCTGCCTGAGTCTTGAGGACCATTCAGTGCAGTTTGGGAAGGAGGAGACGCGGGCCCGCTCGGATCTGGTGGGGTGTTAGGGATGTCGTCTAGAGACTGATACCAGCAGGGTCTTGAAAGGCAACAGAGGGCCATTAGCGGTGCATGGAGAGGCGACTCCAGGCCAACGAAATAGCACAGAAAGGTTATGAAGGAGAAAGGATTCCGGAAAACCTGTGTGCCTGTGGTGTGTGTGCTTGTGGTGTGTTTGCCTGTGGTGTGGGTGTGATGCGCGTGTGTGGTGTATGTGTGTGTGGAATGTCACAAATGTGTTCTGTGTGGTGGGTTGCATGTGCATGTGTGGTGTGTGAACGTGTGGACGGACGTGTCCGCACAGGTGTCTCATGCGGGCCACGCACAAGTGACATGGGCAGGTGGTTTTTGGGGCAGCTGATCCCTCACTGCCTCCCGATTCAGGAGGGGAACAGGATGTGAGATGGCCAAATGGGGGCCTTGGAAAGCTCCTGCACTTGATAGTTGAGACCCTAAGTGGGGAGAGGCCCCTCAGGGCCACATGCCCCTCAACACCGCATCCCTCCACCTCGGCCTTGGTGGGATCTCCGAGGGAGGGGGTAGGCTCAGGTCGTTGGTGTCCGACCTCACCTGAAGGGATCGTGCCAGCCTGGGCTCCCAGTGGGTGGATCATCACAGGGAACTTTGGGATCCACATCCTGCGTGAAGCAGGAAGATGAGGGCCAGGACCCACCGCGGCTTCAAAGAAAGGCACCTTGGGAGGTGTTTCTGTCAAAGCTGAGGGCCACGTTAGTGGCCTTCAGCACCCTTAGGCTCTTTGCCCAGCCTTCCTGCCAGTTGGCTGTGGGGGCCCCCTGGTGGGGCGGGAAGCGCCCCCGACTTTATGAAGCAGGCTGGAATCCATTCCTGCCATAGCAACGTTTTGTTTCTCCTCAGTATGGCCCAAGCCTGCGGCTTTCTATCCTGCCTGGAGTGTGACCAGTAATGTAGTGGAGAGGTTTCTGTCTCAGTGCGGTACGTGTCTCCTTCTTCTCCTGTGATCGGAGAACTCGGAAGCGTAACCTCTGCGCATCCCAAGCAGGACACAGAACAAAACAGAGATTCGGGGCACTGTCTGGACCGGTGTCGGGGTTCAGAAGGTCACGTTCGCCAGGCTGTGATAGGAACAGGGAGGTGCTCCCAGGACGCCCTGTTCCAGGGAGCATGGCGTGGTGTGGCGTGGCGGCTTTCATTGCTCCGAAGGCCCCCGCAGGCATCAGGGTCTGCGGAGTCTACAGCGATCCCGGGCCAGTGCGGCAGCCTCCGCGCAGAGCTCCCTTGAGTCGGCCTTGCTCGTGGTGGGGACGTGGAGATGACGGTGGCCTTGTGGGAGCAGCGCGGGACCGATACATCTCACCAAAACAGGAACTGAACCCTTAGGGATGACGGAACACGAACGTCAGGAACCGAGCTTGGGCTGAGAGGGGACCCAGGCCCCACCAAGTGAGCCCAGAAGGGAGTGGTCTCCCTTCCCTCGGCCTGAGTCTGGAGGACCAGTCCCGGCAGTTTGGGAAGGAGCAGACGCGGGCCCAGCTCGGATCTGGTGGGGGTGTCAGGGTGGTCGTCTAGAGACTGACACCAGCAGGGTCTTGAAAGGCAAGAGAGGGCAATAGCGGTGGGTGGAGAGGCGGCTCCAGGCCAACGAAATAGCACAAAAAGGTTTGAAGGAGAAAGGAGTCCAGAAACCTTGTGTGCCTGCGGTGTGTGTGCTTGTGGTGTCTGTGCCTGTGGTGTCGTTGTGTTGCGAGTGTGTGGTGTATGTGTGTGGTATGTCACAAATGTGTTCTGTGTGGTGGGTTGCGTGTGCATGTGTGGTGTGTGAGCGTGTGGATGGATGTGTCCGCACAGGTGTCCCGTGAGGTCTACCCACACGTGACCTGGGCATGTGGTTTTTGGGGCAGCAGATCCCTCACTGCCCCCCGACTCAGGAGGGGAATAGGATGTGAGATGGCCAAATGGGGGCCTTGGAAAGTTCCTGCACCTGATAATTGAGACCCTGAGCGGGGACAGGCACTTGATAGTTGAGACCCTGAGCGGGGAGAGGCCCCTCATGGCCACATGCCCCTCACCCCCACCTCTTCCTCCACCTCGGCCTTGGTGGGATCTCCGAGGGAGCGGGCAGGCTCAGGGCATTGGTGTCCGACCTCACCTGGATGGAGCGTGGAGCCTGGGCTCACAGTGGGTGCATCATCGCGTGGAACTTTGGGATCAGCATCCTGCGTGAAGCAGGAAGTTGAGGGCCAGGACCCACCGCGGGTTCACTGGAAGGCCACCTTGGGAGGTATTGAGGTCAAAGCTGAGGGCCACGTAAGTGGCCTGCTGCACCCTTAAGCTCTTTGCCCATCCTGCCTGCCAGTTGGCTCCGGGGGCCCCCGGGTGGGGTGGCTGGCGTCCCCGGATTTATGAGGCACGCTGTACTCCATTGCTGCCATAGCAACGGTTTTGTTGCTCCTGAGTTAGGCCCAAGCCTGTGGCATTCTATGCTGCCGGGAGGGTGACCAGGAAGGTAGTGGAGCGATTTCTGTCTCCCGTGGTGGTAAGTGTCTCCTTCTTACCTGTGACCACAGAACTCAGAAGAGTAAACTCGGCGCATCACAAGCAGGACACAGAACAAAACAGTGATTCTGGGCGCGATCAGGACTGGTGTCGGGGTTCAGAAGGTCACGTTTGCCAGGGTGTGATAGGAACAGGGATGTGCACACGAGGCGCCATTTTCCAGGGAGCTTGGCGTCTTGTGGCGTGGCGGCTTCCATCATACCGACGGCCCCGGCAGGCGGCAGGGCCGGCGGTGTTCACAGCCACACCGGGCCAGTGAGGCAGCCTACGTGCAGAGCTCCATCGAGTCGGCCATGCTCCTGGTGGGTACGTGGAGGTGACGTTGGTCTTGTGGGAGCAGCATGACACCAACACATCTCACCAAAACAGGGATTAGACCCGTAGGGATGAAGGAACACGAACGTGAGGAACCGAGCTTGGGCAGAGACGGGACCAAGGCCCCACCAAGTGGGCCCAGGAGGGAGACCATTGGGCTCCCTTCCCTCGGTATGAGTCTGGAGGACCTATCCCGACTGTTTGGGAAGGAGTAGATGCGGGCCCAGCTCGGATCTGGTGGGGGTGTTAGGGAGGTCGTCTAGGGGCTGACACCAGCAGGGGCTTGAAAGGCAAGAGAGGGCCATTAGCGGGGGTGGAGAGGCGGCTCAGTGCAAGGAAATAGCACAGAAAGGTCATGAAGGATAAAGGAGTACAGAAAACCTGTGTGACTGTGGTGTGGGTGTGTTGGGCGTGTGTGGCATATGTGTGTGTGGTATGTCACAAATGTGTTCTGTGCGGTGGGTTGCGTGTGCATGTGTGGTGTGTGAGAGTCTGGATGGACGTGTCCACACAGGTGACTCGTTCCGACCCCCGGCACCCTCCCGTGCCCTGGGCACATGGATTCGGGGGCAGCAGATCCCTCACTGCCCCTCGACTCAGGAGGGGAACAGGATGTGAGATGGCCAGATGGAGGCCTTGGAAAGCTCCTGCACTTCATAGTTGAGATCCTGAGCGGGGAGAGGCCCTTCAGGGCCACATGACCCTCACCTCCGCCTCTTCCTCAACCTCGGTCTTGGTGGTACTTCCGAGGGAGGGGGCAGGCTCAGGGCGTTGGTGTTCGACCTGACCTGGAGGGAGCGTTCCAGCCTGGGCTCCCAGTGGGTGCATCGTCACGGGGAACTTTGGGATCGACATCCGGCTTGAAGCAGGAAGTTGAGGGCCAGGATCCACCGCGGGTTCACTGAAAGACCACCTTGGGAGGTGTTTCGGTCAAAGCTGAGGGCCACGTCGGTGGCACGCAGCACCCTTAGGTTCTTTGCCCACCCTGCCTGCCAGTTGGCTGCGGGGGCCCCCGGCTGGGTCGGGGGGCGGCCCCGGCTTTCTGAGGTACGCTGGACTCCATTGCTGCCATACCAACGTGTTTTGTTGCTCCTCAGTTAAGCCAGAGCCTGCGGCTTTCTATCCTGCCTGGAGTGTGACCAGGAAGGTAGTGGAGCGGTTTCTGTCTCCCGTGGAAGAAGGTGTCTCCTGCTTCTCCTGTGTCCGGAGAGCTCGGAAGCGTAACCTCTCCGCATCCCAAGGAGGACACATAACAAAACAGTGATTCGGGGCGCTGTCAGGACCGGGGTCGGGATTCAGAAGGTCACATTTCCCAGGCTGTTGTAGGAACAAGCAGGTGCGCCCAGGACGCCCTGTTCCAGGGAGCTTGGCATGGTGTCGCGTGGCGACGTACATCTTTCCGAAGGCCCCGTCAGGCGGCAGGGACGACGGTGTCCACATCAACACTGGGCCAGTGCGGCAGCCTCCGCGCAGAGCTCCCTCGAGTCGGCCATAGTCCTGGTGGGGACGTGGAGGTGTCGTTGGCCTTGTGGGAGCAGAGGGGCACCAACACATCTCACCAAAACAGGGACTCAACCCTTAGGGATGACGGAACACGAACGTCAGGAACCAAGCTTGGCTGAGAGGGGACACAGGCCCCACCAAGTGGGACCAGGAAGGAGATCATTGGGCTCCCTTCCCTCTGCCTGAGTCTTGAGGACCAGTCCTGGCAGTTTGGGAAGGAGTAGATGCGGGCCCAGCTCGGATCTGGTGGGGGTTTTAGGGAGGTCGTCTAGAGACTGACACCAGCAGGGTCTTGAAAGGCAAGAGAGGGCCATTAGCGTTGGGTGGAGAGGTGGCTCCAGGCCAACGAAATCGTACAGAAAGATCATGAAGGAGAAACTTGTCCAGAAAACCTGTGTGCCTGTGGTGTGTGTGCTTGTGGTGTGTGTGTCTGTGGTGTGGGTGTGTTGCGAGTGTGTGGTGTAGGTGTGTGTGGTATGTCACAAATGTGTAATGTGTGGTGGGTTCCGTGTGCATATGTGGTGTGTGAGCATGTGGATGGACGTGTCAGCACAGGTGTCTCGTGTGGGCCACCCAAACGAGCCCTGGGCACGTGGTTTTTGGGGCTGCAGATCCCTCACTGCTCCCGGACTCAGGAGGGGAACAGGATGTGAGATGGCCAAATGGGGGCCTTGGAATGCTCCTGCACTTGATAGTTGAGACCCTGAGCGGGGAGAGGCCCCTCAGGGCCACATGCCCCTCTCCCTCGCCTCTTCCTCCACCTCGGCCTTGAAGGGACCTCCGAGGGAGGGAGTAGGCTCATTGCGGTGGTGTCCAACCGAACCTGGAGAGAGCGTGCCAGCCTGTGCTCCCAGTGGGTGCATCAACATAGGGAACTTTAGGATCGTCATCCTGCGTGAAGCAGGAAGTTGAGAGCCAGGATCTACCGCGGCTTCAATGAAAGGCCACCTTGGGAGGTGTTTTGGTGAAAGCTGAGGGCCACGTAAGTGGCCTGCAGCACCCTTAGGCTCTTTGCCCACCCTGCCTGCCAGTTGGCCGCGTGGTCCCCCGGTGTGGCGGGGGGTTTCCCAGGCTTTATGAGGCACAGTGGACTCCATTGCTGCCATAGAGATGGGATTTGTTGCTCCTCAGTTAGGCCCAAGCCTGTGGCATTCTATCGTGCCTGGAGTTTACCAGGAAGGTAGTAGAGCGGTTTCTGTCTCCCGTGGTGGTAGGTGTCTCCTTTTCCTCCTGTGACCAGAAAACTCAGAAGCATAACCTCTGCGCATCCCAAGCAGGACACAGAACAAAACAGAGATTCGTGGCGCTGTCAGGACCGGTGTCGGGGTTCAGAAGGTCACGTTTGCCAGGCTTACATAGGAATAGGGATGTGCGCCCAGGGCGCCCTGTTCCAGGGAGCTTGGTGTCGTGCGCTGTGGTGGCTTTCATCATACCGACGGCCCCGGCAGGCGGCAGGGACTGCGGTGTCCACAGCCACACCGGGCCAGTGCGGTAGCCTCCGAGAAGAGCTCCCTCGAGTCGCCCATGCTCGTGGTGGGGACGTGGAGGTGACGTTGGCCTTGTGGGAGCAGCGCGGCAACAACACATCTCACCAAAACAGGGACTGAACCCTTCGGGATGAGGGAACACGATCGTCAGGAACCGAGGTTGGGTTGAGAGGGGACCCAGGCCCCACCAAGTGGGCCCAGGAAGGACCAATGGTGCTCCCTTCCCTCTACCTGAGTCTGGAGGACCAGTTCCGGCAGTTTGAGAAGGAGCAGACACGGGCCCAGCTCGGATCTGGTGGGGGTGTTAGTGAGGTCGTCTAGAGACTGACACCAGCCCGGGCTTGAAAGGCAAGAGAGGACCATTAGCCTGGGGTGGAGAGGCAGCTCAGGGCAAGGAAATAGCACAGAAAGTTCATGAAGGGGAAAGGAGTCGAGAAACCCTGTGTGCTGTTGTGTGTGTGCTTGTGCTGTGTGTGCCTGTGGTGTGGTTGTGTTGCGAGTGTGTGGTGTATGTGTGTGTGGTATGTCACAAATGTGTTCTGTGTGGAGGGTTGCGTGTGCATGTGTGGTGTGTCAGCGTGTGGATGGACATGTCCGCACAGGTGTCTCGTGAGGGCCACCCACACGTGCCCTGGGCATGTCGTTTTTGTGGCACCAGATCCCTCACAGCCCCCCGACTCAGGAGGGGAATAGGATGTGAGATGGCCAAATGGGGGCCTTGGACCTTCCTGCACTTGATAGTTGCGACCCTGAGCGGGGAGAGGACCCATTTGGCCACATGCCCCTCACCCCCGACTCATCCTCCAACTCCGCCTTGGTCGGATCTCCGAGGATAGGGGCAGGCTCAGGGCGTTGGTGTCCGACCTGACCTCTAGGGAGCGTGAGAGCCTGGGCTCCCAGTGGGTGTATTATCATGGGTAACATTGGAATCGACATCCTGCGTGAAGCAGGAAGTTGAGGGCCAGCACCCAAAGCGGGTTCACTGAAAGGCCACCTTGGGAGGTGTTTCGGTCCAAGCTGAGGACCATGTAGGTGGCCTACAACACCCTTGGGCTCTTTGCCAACCCTGCCTGCCATTTGGCTGCGGGGGCCCCCGAGTGGGCGTGGGGCGGCCCCGGCTTTATGACGCAGGCTGGACTCCATTGCTGCCATAGCAACGTTTTGTTGCTGCTCAGTTAGGCCCGAGCCTGCGGCTTTCTATCGTTCCTGGAGTGTGACCAGGAATGTAGTGGAGCGGTTTCTGTCTCCCGTTGGATACGTGTCTCCATCTTCTCCTGTGACCGGAGAACTCGGAATCATAACCTCCGCCCCTCCCAAGCAGGACACAGAACAAAACAGAGATTCGGGGCACTGTCAGGACCGGTGTCGGAGTTCAGAAGGTCTGGATTGCCAGGCTGTGGTAGGAACAGAGAGGTGCGCCCAGGGCGCCCTGTTCCTGGGAGCTTGGCGTCGTGTGCGTGGCGGCTTCTATCATACCTACGGCCCCGGCAGGCAGCAGGGGCAGCGGTGTCCACAGCCACACCGGGCCAGTGCAACAGCCTCCGCGCAGAGCTCCATCGAGTCGACCACGTTCGTGGTGGGGATGTGGAGATGACGGTGGCCTTGTGGAACAGCGCAGGACCAACACATCTCACCAAAACAGGGACTGAACCCTTAGGGATGACGGAACACGAACCTCAGGAACCGAGCTTGGGCTGAGAGGGGACCCAGGCCCCACCAATTGGGCTCAGAAAGGAGTGGTCTCCCTTCCCTCTGCCAGAGTTTGGAGGACCAGTCCCGGCAGTAGACGCGCGATCTGTTGGGGTTGTTAGGGAGGTCGTCTAGACCTGACACCAGCAGGGTCTTGAAAGGCAACAAAGGGTCAATAGCGGTGCGTGGAGAGGCGGCTCCAGGCCAATGAAATCGTATAGAAAGTTTATGAAGGGGAAAGGATACCGGAAAACCTGTGTGACTGTGGTGTGTGTGCTTGTGGTGTGTGTGCCTGTGGTGTGGGTGTGTTGCGCGTGTGTGGTGTATGTGTGTGTGGTATGTCACAAATGTTTTCTGTGTGGTGGGTTGCGTGTGCATGTGTGGTGTGTGAGCGTGTGGATGGACGTGTCCGCACAGGCGTCTCGTGCGGGCCACCCACACGTGCCCTGGTCACGTGGTTTTTGTGGCAGCAGATCCCTCACTGCTCCCGGACTCAGGAGAGGAACAGGATGTGAGATGGCCAAATGGGAGCCTTGGAAAGCTCCTGCACTTGATAGTTGAGACCCTGAGCGGGGAAAGGCCCCACATGGCCACATGCCCCTCACCCACCGCCTCTTCCTCCACCTCGGCCTTGGTGGGATCTCCGAGGGAGGGGGCAGGCTCAGGGCGTTGGTGTCAGACCTGACCTGGAGGAAGCGTGCAAGCCTTGGCTCCCAGTGTGTGCATCACCACGGGGAACTTTGTGATAAGCATCCTGCGTGAAGCAGGAAGTTGAGGTCCAGGACCCACCGCGGGTTCACTCAAAGGACACCTTGAACGGTGTTTCGGTCAAAGCTGAGGGCCACGTAGGTGGCCTGCTGCAGCACCCTTAGGCTCTTTGCCCACCCTGCCTGCCAATTGACTGCGGGGGCCACCGGGTTGTGCGGGGTGCGGCCCCGGCTTTATGAGGCAGGCTGGACTCCACTGCTGCCATAGAAACATTTTTTTGCTCCTCAGTTAGGCCCAAGCCTGCGGCATTCTATCCTGCCTGGAGTGTGACCAGGAAGGTAGTGAAGAGGTTTCTGTCTCCCGAGGTGGTAGGTGTCTCCTTCTTCTCCTGTGACCAGAGAACCCAGAAGCGTAAGCTCTGCGCATACCCAGCAGGACACACAGAACAAAACAGTGATTCGGGGCGCTATCAGGACTGGTGAAGGGGTTCAGAAGGTCACGTTTGCCGGGATGGGATAGGAACACGCAGGTGTGCCCAGGGCGCCCTGTTCCAGGGAGCTTGGCGTGCTGTGACGTGGCGGTATCCATCCTACCGACGGCCCTGGCAGGCGGCAGTGTCGGCGGTGTCACAGCCACACCGGGCCAGTGCGGCAGCCTCCGCGCAGATCTCCCTCGAGTTGGCCATGTTCGTGGCGGTGACGTGGAGGTGACGGTGGGCTTGTGAGAGTATCGCGGGACCAACACATCACAACAAAACAGGGACTGAACCCTTAGGGATGACGGAACACGAACGTCAGGAACCGAGCTTGGGCTGAGAGGGGACCCAGGCCCCACCAAGTGGGCACAGAAGGGAGTGGTCTCCATTCCCTCGGCCTGAGTCTGGAGGACCAGTCCCAGCAGTTTGGGCAGGAGCAGATGCGGGCCCAGCTCCGATCTGGTGGGGGTGTTAGGGAGGTCGTCTAGAGAGTGACACCAGCAGGGTCTTGAAAGGCAAGAGAGGGCCATAGCGGTGGGTGGAGAGGCGGCTCCAGGCCAACGAAATAGCACAGAAAGGTCATGAAGGAGAAAGGAGTCCAGAAATCCTGTGTGCCTGTGGTATGTGTGCTTGTTGTGTGTGTGCCTTTAGTGTGGTTGTGTTGCGAGTGTGTGGTGTAAGTGTGTGTGGTATGTGTCAATTGTGTTCTGTGTAGTGGGTTGCGTGTGCATGTGTGGTGTGTGAGCGTGTGGATGGACGTGTCCGCACAGGCGTCTCGTGAGGGCTACCCACACGTGCCCTGGGCATGTCGTATTTGGGGCAGCATATCCCTCACTGTCCTCCGACTCAGGAGGGGAATAGGATGTGAGATGGCCAAATGGGGGCCTTGGAAACATCCTGCACTTGATAGTTGAGACCCTGAGCGGGGAGAGGCCCTGAGGCCTGAGACGCCCCACATGGCCACATGCCCCTCACCCCCGCCTCTTCGTCCACCTCGGCCTTGGTGGGATCTCCGAAGGAGGGGGCAGGCTCAGGGCGTTGGTGTCCGACCTGACCTGGACGGAGCGTGCCAGCCTGGGTTCCCAGTGGGTGCATCATCACGGGGAACTTTAGGATCGTCATCCTGCGTGAAGCAGGAAGTTGAGGGCCAGGACCGAACGCGGGTTCAATAAAGGGCCACCTTGAACGGTTTTTCGGTCAAAGCTGCGGGCCAGATGGGTGGCCTGCAGCTAATCCCTTAAGCTCTTTGCTCACCCTCCCCGCCAGTTGGATGCGGGGGCCCCCGGGTGATGCGGGGGCGGTCCCGGCATTATGAGGTAGGATGGACTCCATTCCTGCCATAGCAACGTTTTGTTGCTCCTAGTTAGGCCCGAGTCTGCGGCTTTCTATCCTGCCTGGATTGTGACCAGGAAGGCAGGGGAGCGGTTTATGTCTCCCATGGAGGTAGGTGTCTCCTTCTTCTCCTGTGAACGGAGAGCTCAGAAGCGTAATCTCTTACGCATCGCAATCAGGGCAGAGAAAAAAACAGTGATTCGGCGCGCTATCACGACCGGTGTCGGGGTTCGGAAGGTCACGTTTGCCAGGCTGTGATAGGAACAGGGAGGTGCGCCCAGGACGCCCTGTTCCAGGGAGCTTGGCGTCGTGTGGCGTGGCGGCTTCCATCATTCCGACGGCCCCCGCAGGCGGCAGGGTCTGCTGTGTCCACGGGGACCCCGGGCCAGTGCGGCAGCTTCCGCACAGAGCTCCCTCGAGTCGGCCATGCTCGTGGTTGGGACGTGTAGGTGAACGTTGGCCTTGTGGGAGCAGCGCGGGACCAACACATCTCAACAAAACAGGGACTGAACCCTTAGGGATGACGGACACGAACGTCAGGAACCGAGCTTGGGCTGAGAGGGGACACGGGCCCCACCAAGTCGGCCCAGGAGGGAGACCATGGGGCTCCCTTCCCTCGGCATGAGTCTGGAGGACCAGTCCCGACAGTTTGGGAAGGAGTAGATGTGGGCCCAGCTCGGATCTGTTGGGGGTGTTAGGGAGGTCGTCCAGGGACTGACACCAGAAGGGGCTTGAAAGGTAAGAGAGGGCCATTAGCGGATGTGGAGAGGCGGCTCAGTGCAAAGAAATAGCACAGAAAGGTCATGAAGAATAAAGGAGTCCAGAAACCCTGTGTGACTGTGGTGTGGGTGTGTTGGGCGTGTGTGGCCTATGTGTGTGTGGTATGTCACAAATGTGTTCTGTGTGGTAGGTTGCGAGTGCATGTGTGGTGTGTGAGCGTTTGGATGGACGTGTCCGCACAGGTGTCTCGTGCCGACCCCGGCCCCCTCACGTGCCCTGGGCACATGGATTCGGGGGCAGCAGATCCCTCACTGCCCCCCGACTCAGGGGGCGAACAGGATGTGAGATGGCCAGATGGAGGCCTTGGAAAGCTCCTGCACTTGATAGATGAGATCCTGAGTGGGGATAGGCCTCTCAGGGCCACATGCCCCTCACCACCGCCTCTTCCTCCACCTCGGCCTTGGTGGTACCTCCGAGGGAGGGGGCAGGCTAGGGCGGTGGTGCCCGTCCTGACCTGGTGGGAGCATGCCAGCCTGGGCTCCCAGTGGGTGCATCACCACGGGGAACTTTGGGCTCGCCATCTTGCGTTAAACAGGAAGTTGAGGGCCAGGACCCACTGTGGGTACACGGAAAGTCCACCTTGGGAGGTATTGTGGTCAAAGCTGAGGGCCACGTAAGTGGCCTGCATCACCCTTAGGCTCTTTACCCACCCTGCCTGCCAGTTGGCTGTGGAGGCCCCCGGGTGGGGCGGGGGGCGGCCCAGGCTTTATGATGCACGCTGGACTCCATTGCTGCCATAGCAACGGTTTTGTTGCTCCTCAGTTAGGCCCAAGCCTGCGGCATTCTATCCTGCCTGGAGTGTGACCAGGAAGGTAGTGAAGCGGTTTCTGTCTCCCGAGGTGGTAGGTGTCTCCTTCTTCTCCTGTGACCAGAGAACTCAGAAGCGTAAGCTCTGCGCATCCCCAGCAGGACACACAGAACAAAACAGTGATTCGGGGCGCTATCAGGACTGGTGACGAGTTCAGAAGGTCACGTTTGTCGGGATGTGATGGGAACACGCAGGTGTGCCCAGGGCGCCCTGTTCCAGGGAGCTTGGCGTGCTGTCACGTGGCGGTATCCATCCTTCCGACGGCCCAGGCAGGCGGCAGTCGGCGGTGTCACCGCCACACCGGCCAGTGCGGCAGCCTCTGCGCAGATCTCCCTCGAGTTGGCCATGTTCGTGGCGGTGACGTGGAGGTGACGGTGGCCTTGTGAGAGCATCGCGGGACCAACACATCTCACCAAAACAGGGACTGAACCCTTAGGGATGACGGAACACGAACGTCAGGAACCGAGCTTGGGCTGAGAGGGGACCCAGGCCCCACCAAGTGGGCCCAGATGGGAGTGGTCTCCCTTCCCTCAGCCTGAGTCTGGAGGACCAGTCCCGGCAGTTTGGGAAGGAGCAGACGCGGGCCCAGCTTGGATCTGGTGGGGGTGTTAGGGAGGTCGTCTAGAGACTGACACCATCAGGGTCTTGAAAGGCAAGAGAGGGCCATAGCGGTGGGTGGAGAGGCGTCTCCAGGCCAACGAAATAGCACAGAAATGTCATGAAGGAGAAAGGAGTCCAGAAACCCCGTGTTCCTGTGGTATGTGTGCTTGTGGTGTGTGTGCCTGTAGTGTGGTTGTGTTGCGAGTGTGTGGTGTATGTGTGTGTGGTATGTCACAAATGTGTTCTGTGTGGTGAGTTGCGTGTGCATGTGTGGTGTGTGAGCGTGTGGATGGACGTGTCCGCACAGGTGTCTTGTGAGGGCTACCCACACGTGCCCTGGGCATGTCGTATTTGGGGCAGCATATCCCTCACTGTCCCCCGACTCAGGAGGGGAATAGGATGTGAGATGGCCAAATGGGGGCCTTGGAAACATCCTGCACTTGATAGATGAGACCCTGAGCGTGGAGAGGCCCCACATGGCCACATGCCCCTCACCGCCGCCTCTTCGTCCACCTCGGCCTTGGTGGGATCTCCGAGGGAGTGGGAAGGCTCAGGGCGTTGGTGTCCGACCTGACCTGGTCAGAGCGTGCCAGCCTGGGTTCCCAGTAGGGGCATCATCACTGCCCCCCGACTCAGGAGGGGAACAGGATGTGAGATGGCCAAATGGGGGCCTTGGAAAGCTACTGCACTTGATAGTTGAGACCCTGAGCGGGGAGAGGCCCGTCAGGGCCACATCACCCTCGCCCCCGCCTCTTCCGCCACCTTGGCCTTGGTGGGATCTCCGAGGGAGGGGGCAGGCTCAGGGCCATGGTGTCCGACCTGACCTGGAGGGAGCGTTCCAGCCTGGGCTCCCAGGGGGTGCATCATCACGGGGAACTTTGGGATCGACATCCTGCGTGAAGCAGGATTTTGAGGGCAAGGACCCACCGCGGGTTCACTAAAAGGCACCTCGGGAGGTGTTTTGATCAAAGCTGAGGGCCACGTAGGTGGCCTGCAGCACCCTTAGGCTCTTTTTCCACCCTGCCTGCCAATTGGCTGCGGGGGCCCCCGCATGGGGCGGGGTGCGGCCCCGGCTTTATGAGGCTGACTGGACTCCATTGTTGCCATAGCAACGTTTTATTGCTCCTCAGTGAGGCCCGATCCTGCGGCTTTCTTTCATTCCTTGAGTGTGACCAGGAATGTCGTTAGCGGATTCTGTCTCCCGTTGGGTACGTGTCTCCTTCTTCTCCTGTTACTGGAGAACTCGGAAGTGTAATCTCTGCGCATCTCAAGCAGGACACAGAACAAAACAGAGATTCAGGTCACTGTCAGGACCGTTGTCGGGGTTCAGAAGGTCACGATTGCCAGTCTTTGATAGGAACAGTGAGGTGCGCCCATGGCGTCCTGTTCCAGGGAGCTTGGCGTCGTGTGGCGTGGCGGCCTCCATCATTCCGACGGCACCGGCAGGCGGCAGGGTCTGCGGTGTCCACAGCCACACCGGGTCAGTGCGGCAGCCTCGGTGCAGAGCTCACTCGAGTTGGTAGTGCTCGTTGTGGGGACGTGGAGTTGACGTTGGGCTTGTGGGAGCAGGGCGGGACCAACATATCTCACCAAAACAGTGACAGAACCCTTAGAGATGACGGAACACGAACATCAGGAAACAAGCTTGGGCTGAGAGGGGACCCAGACCACACCAGGTGGGCCCAGGAAAGAGACCATGGGGCTCCCTAACCTCGGCCTGAGTCGTGAGGACGAGTCGCGGAAGTTTGGGAAGGAGTAGACGCGGGCCCAGCTCGGGTCTGGTGGGGGTGTTAGGGAGGTCGTCTACATACTGACACCAGCAGTGTCTTGAAAGCAACAGAGAGCCATTACCGGTGCGTGGAGAGGTGCTCCAGGCCAACGAAATCGCACGGAAAGTTTATGAAGGAGTAAAAATTCCGGAAATCCTGTGTGCCTGTACAGTGTGTGCTTGTGGTGTGTATGCCTGTGGTGTGGGTGGGTTGCACGTGTGTGGTTTATGTTTGTGTGGTATGTCACAAATGTGTACTGTGTGGTGGGTTGCGTGGGCATGTGTGGTGTCGAGAGTGTGGATGGACGTGTCCGCACAGGTGTCTGATGCGGGCAACCCACACGTGCCCTGGGCACGTGGTTTTTGGGGCAGCAGAACTCTCACTGCTCCCGGACTCAGGAGGGGAACAGGATGTGAGATGGCCAGATGGGGGCCTTGGAAATCTCCTGCACTTGATAGTTGAGAACCTGAGCGGGGAGAGGCCCCTCAGGGCCACATGCCTCTCACCCCCGACTCTTCTTCCGCCTCGGTATTGGTGGGATCTCCGAGGGAGGGGACAGGCTCAGAGCGTTGGTGTCTGACCTGACCTGGAGGGAGCGTGCCAGCCTGGGCTCCCAGTGGGTGCATCATCACGGGGAACTTTGCGATCGACATCTTGCGTGAAACAGGAAGTTGAGGGCCAGGACCCACCGCGGGTTCACTGAAAGGCCACCTTGAGAATTATTTCGCTCAAAGCTGAGGGCCACGTAGATGGCCTGTAGCACCCTTATGCTCTTTGCCCACCCTGCCTGCCAGTTGGAAGCGGGGCCCCCCGGGTGGGGCGGGGTGCGGCCCCGGCATTATGAGGCAGGCTAGATTCCATTGCTGCCATAGCAACGTTTTGCTGCTCCTCAGTTAGGCCCAATCCTGTGGCTTTCTATCCTGCCTGGAGTATTACCAGGAATGTAGTGGAGCGGTTTCTGTCTCCCGTGGGGTACGTGTATCCTTCTTCTCCTGTGACTGGAGAACTCGGAAGCGTAACCTCTGCGCATCCAAGCAGGACACAGAACAAAACAGGGATTCGGGGCACTGTCAGGACCGGTGTCGGGGTTCAGTAGGTCACGTTTACCAGGCTGTGATAGGAACAGGGTGGTGCGCCCAGGGCGCCCTGTTCAAGGGAGCTTGGCGTCGTGTGGCGTGGCGGCTTCCATCATACCGACGGCCCCGGCAGATGGCTGGGACGGCGGTGTCCACAGCCACTCCGGGCCAGTGCGGCAGCCTCCGCGCAGAGCTCCCTCGAGTTGGTCATGTTGGTGGTGGGGACGTGTAAATGACGGTGGCCTTGTTGGAGAAGCGGGGGACCAACACATCTCACCAAAACAGGGACTGAACCCTTAGGGATGACGGAACACGAACGTCAGGAACCGAGCTTGGGCTGAGAGGGGACCCAGGCCCCACCAAGTGGGCCCAGGAGGGAGACCATGGGGTTTCTTCCCTCAGCCTGAGTCTGGAGGACCAGTCCCGGCAGTAGACGCAGGCCCTGTTCGGATCTGGTGGGGTTTTTAGGGAGTTCATCTAGAGACTTACACGAGCAGGGTCTTGAAATGCAAGAGACGGCCATGAGCGGTGCGTGGAGAGGCGGCTCCTGGCCAACGAAATAGCACAGAAAGTTTATGAAGGAGAAAGGAGTCCAGAAACCCTGTGTGCCTGTGGTGTGTGTGCTTGTGGTGTGTGTGCCTGCGGTGTGGGTGTGTTGCGGGTGTGTGGTGTATGTGTGTGTGTTATGTCACAAGTGTGTTCTGTGTGGTGGGTTGCGTGTGCATGTGTGGTGTGTGAGCGTGTGGATGGACGTGTCCGCACAGGTGTCTCATGAGGGCCACCCACACGAGCCCTGGGCATGTGGTTCTTGGGACAGCAAATCCCTCACTGCTCCCGGATCAGGAGGGGAACAGGCGGTGAGATGGCCAAATGGGGGCCTTGGAAAGCTCCTGCACTTGATAGTTGAGACCCTGAGCTGGGAGAGGCCCCTCAATGCCACATGTCCCACACCCCCGCCTCTTCCTCCACCTCGACCTTGGTGGGATCTCCGAGGGAGGGGGCAGGCTCAGGGCGTTGGTGTCCGACCTCACCTGGATGGAGCGTGTCAGCCTGGGCTCCCAGTGGGTGAATCACCACGGGGAACTTTAGGATCATCATCCGGCGTGAAGCAGGAAGTTGAGGTCCAGGACCCACCGCGGGTTCAATGAAAGGGCACCTTGGGAGGTATTTCGGTCAAAGCAGAGGGCCACGTAGGTGGCCTGCAACACCATTAGGCTCTTTGCCCACCCTGCCTGCCAGTTGACTGCGGGGGCCCACAGGTGGGGTGGGGTGCGGCCCCGTCTTTATGAGGCAGGCTGGACTCCATTGCTGCCATAGCAACGTTTTGTTGCTCCTCAGTTAGGCCCAAACCTGAGGCATTCTATCCTGCCTGGAGTGTGACCAGGAATGTAGTGAGCAGTTTCTGCCTCCCGTGTGGTACGTGTCTCCTTCTTCTCCTGTGACCGGAGAACTCGGAGCCTAAACACTGCGCATCCCAAGAAGGACACAGAACAAAACAGAGATTCGGGGCACTGTCAGGACCAGTGTCGGGGTTAAGAAGGTCACGTTATCCAGGCTGTGATAGGAACAGGGAGGTGCGTCCAGGACGACCTGTTCCAGGGAGGTTGCCATTGTGTGGCGTGGCGGCTTCCATCATTCTGACGGACCCCGCAGGCGGCAGGGTCTGCGGTGCCCACAATGATCCCGGGCCAGTGCGGCAGCCTCTGCGCAGAGCTCCCTCGAGTCGGCCATGCTCGTGGTGGGGACGTGGAAGTGACGTTGTCCTTGTGGGAGCAGCACGGGACCAACACATCTCACCAAAACAGGGACTGAACCCTTAGGGATGACGGAACAGGAACGTCGGGAACCGAGCTTGGGCTGAGAGGGGACCCAGGCCCCACCAAGTGGGCCCAGGAAGGAGACCATGGGGCTCCCTTCCCTCTGCCTGAGTCTTGAGGACCAGTCCCGGCAGTTTGGGATGGAGTAGACCCGGGCCCAGCTCGGATCTGGTGGGGGTATTAGAGAGGTCGTCTAGAGACTGACACCAGCAGGGTCTTGAAAGGCAACTGAGGGCCATTAGCAGAGCGTGGAGACGCGGCTCCAAGCCAAGGAAATGGCACAGAAGTGTTATGAAGAGAAAGGATTCCGGAAAACCTGTGTGCCTGTGGTGTGTGTGCTTGTGGTGTGTGTGCCTGTGGTGTGGGTGTGTTGTGCGTGTGTGGTGTATGTGTGTGTGTTATGTCACAAATGTGTTCTGTGTGGTGGGTTGCGTGTGCATGTGTGGTGTGTCAGCGTGTGGATGGACGTGTCCGCACAGGTGTCTCGTGCGGGCCACCCACACGTGCCCTGGGCACGTGGTTTTTGTGGCAGCAGATCCCTCATTGCTCCCAGACTCAGGAGGGGAACAGGATGTGAGATGTCCAAATGGGGGCCTTGGAAAGCTCCTGCACTTGATATTTGAGACCCTGAGCGGGGAAAGGCCCCTCAGGGCGACATGCCCCTCACCCCTGCCTCTTCCTCCACCTCGGCCTTGGTGGGATCTCCGAGGGAGGGGGCAGCCTCTGGGCGTTGGCGTCCTACCTGACCTGGAGGGAGCGTGCAAGCCTTGGCTCCCAGTGTGTGCATCACCACGGGGAACTTTGGGATCGGCACCCTGCGTGAAGCAGGAAGTTGAGGGAAAGGACCCACCGCGGGTTCACTCAAAGGCCACCTTGAACGGTGTTTCGGTCAAAGCTGAGGGCCACGTAGGTGGCCTGCAGCACCCTTAGGCTCTTTGCCCACCCTGCCTGCCAGTTGACTGCGGGGGCCCCCGGGTTGTGCGGGGTGCGGCCCCGGCTTTATGAGGCAGGCTGGACTCCACTGCTGCCATAGAAACATTTTTTTGCTCCTCAGTTAGGCCCAAGCCTGCGGCTTTCTTTCTTTCCTTGAGTGTGACCAGGAATGTAGTGAGCGGTTTCTCTCCGGTGTGTTACGTGTCTCCTTCTTCTCCTGTGACTGGAGAACTCGGAAGTGTAACCTCTGTCATCCCAAGCAGGACACAGAACAAAACAGAGATTCGGGGCAGTGTCAGGACCGGTGTCGGGGTTCAGAAGGTCACGTTTGCCAGGCTGTGATAGGAACAGGGAGGTGCGCCCAGGGCGCCCTTTTCCAGGGAGCTTGGCGTCGTGTCGCGTGGCGGCCTACATCATGTCGACTGCCCCGGCAAGCGGCAGGGTCTGTGGTGTCCACAGCCACACCGGCCCAGTGCAGCATCCTCTGCACAGAGCTCCGTCGAGTCGGCCCTGCTCGTGGTGGGGACGTGGAGGTGACGTTGGCCTTGTGGTAGCACCGCGGGACCAACGCATCTCACCAAAACAGGGACTGAACCCTTATGGATGACGGAACACGAACGTCAGGAGCCGAGCTTGGGGTGAGAGGGGATCCAGGCCCCACCTAGTGGGCCCAGGAAGGAGACAATGGGGCTCCCTTCCTTCTGCCTGAGACTTGAGGACCAGTACCGGCAGTTTGGGAAGGAGTAGACGCGGGCCCATCTCAGATCAGGTGGGGTGTTACGGAGGTCGTCTAGAGACTGACCCCAGCAGGGTCTTGAAAGGCAACAGAGGGCCATTAGCAGTGCGTGGAGAGGCGGCTCCAGGCCAACGAAATAGCACAGAAATGTTATGAAGGAGAATGGATTCCGGAAAACCTGTGTGCCTGTGGTGTGTGTGCTTATGGTGTGTATGCCTGTGGTGTGGGTGTGTTGCGCGTGTGTGGTGTATGTGTGTGTGGTATGTCACAAATGTGTTCTGTGTGGTGGGTTGCGTTTGCATTTGTGGTGTGTAAGTGTGTGGATGGACGTGTGTGCACAGTTGTCTCGTGCAGGCCAACCTCACGTGCCCTGGGCACGTGGATTTTGGGGTAGCAGATCGCTCACTGCTCCCGGACTCAGGAGGGGAAGAGGATGTGAGATGGCCAAATGGGGGCCTTGGAAAGCTCCTGCACTTAATAGTTGAGACCCTGAGCTGGGAGAGGCCCCTCAGGGCCACATGCCCCTCACCCCCGCCTCTTCCGCCACCTTGGCCTTGGTGGTATCTCCGAGGAAGGGGGCAGGCTCAGGGCGGTGGTGTCCGACGTGACCTGGAGGGAGCGTGCCAGCCTGGGCTCCCAGTGGGTGCATCATTAGGGGGAACTTTGGGATCGACATCCTGCGTGAAGCAGGATTTTGAGGGCAAGGACCCACCGTGGGTTCACTAAAAGGCCACCTTAGGAGGTGTTTTGGTCAAAGCTGAGGGCCACGTAGGTTCCCTGGAGCACCTTAGGCTCTTTGCCCACCCTGCCTGCCAGTTTACTTGGGGGCCCCCGCGTTTGGCGGGGTCCCACCCCGGCTTATGACGCAGGCTGGACTCCATTGCTGCCATCGCAAGGTTTTGTTGCTCCTCAGTTAGGCCCAAGCCTGCGGCTTTCTTTCCTTCCTGGTGTGTGACCAGGAATGTCGTGAGCGGTATCTGTCTCCTGTGGGGTACGTGTCTCCTGCTTCTCCTGTGACCGGAGAACTCGGAAGCGTAACCTCTGCGCATCCCAAGCAGGACACAGAAAAAACAGAGATTCGGGGCACTGTCAGGACCGGTGTCGGGGTTCATAAGGTCACGATTGCCAGTCTGTGATAGGAACAGGGAGGTGCACCTAGGGAGCCCTGTTTCAGGGTGCTTGGCGTCATGTGGCGTGGCGGCCTCCATCATTCCGAAGGCACCGGCAGGCGGCAGGGTCTGCGGTGTCCACAGCAACACAGGGCCAGTGCGGCCGCCTCCGAGCAGAGCTCCCTCGTGTTGGAAATGCTCGTTGGCGGGACGTGGAAATGTCGGTGGCCTTGTGGGAGCAGCGCGGGACGAACACATCTCACCAACACAGAGACTGAACCCTTAGGGATGACGGAACACGAACGTCAGTAACCAAGCTTGGGCTGAGAGGGGACCCAGGCCCCACCAAGTGGGCCAAGAAGGGAGTGGTCTCCCTTCCCTCGGCCTTAGTCTGGAGGACCAGTCCCGGCATTTTGGAAAGGAGAAGACACGGGCCCAGCTCGGATCTGGTGGAGGTGTTAGGGAGATCGTCTAGAGACTGACACCAGCAGGGTCTTGAAAGGCAACAGAGGGCCATTAGCGGTGCGTGGAGAGGCGGCTCCAGGCCAACTAAATAGCACAGAAAGGTTATGAATGAGAAAGGATTCCGGAAAACCTGTGTGCTTGTGGTGTGTGTGCCTGTGGTGTGGGTGTGTTGCGCGTGTGTGGTGTATGTGTGTGTGTTATGTCACAAATGTGTTCTGTGTGGTGGGTTGCGTGTGCATGTGTGGTGTGTGAGCGTGTGGATGGACGTGTCCACAGCGGTGTCTCGTGCGGACCACCCACACGAGTCCTGGCACGTGGTTTTTGGGGCAGCAGATCCCTCAATGCTCCCGGACTCAAGAGGGGAATAGGATGTGAGATGGCCAAATGGGGGCCTTGGAAAGCTCCTGCACTTGATAGTTGAGACCCTGAGCGGGGAGAGGCCCATCAGTGCCACATGCCTCTCTCCCTCGCCTCTTCCTCCACCTCGGCCTTGGTAGGAAGTCCAAGGGAGGGGGCAGGCTCATTGCGGTGGTGTCCGACCTGACCTGGAGGGAGCTTGCCAGCCTGGGCTCCCAGTGGTTGCATCATCACGGGGAACTTTGGATCGACATTCTGCGTGAAGCAGGAAGTTGAGGACCAGGACCCATCGCGGGTTCACTGAAAGGACACCTTGGGAGTTGTTTCCATCAAAGCTGAGGGCCACGTAGGTGGCCTGCAGCACCCTTAGGCTCTTTGCCCACCCTACCTGCCCGTTGCCTGCGGGGGCCCCCGGGTGGGGCGGGGTGAGGCCCCAGCTTTATGAAGCAGGCTGGAATCCATTGCTGCCATAGAAACGTTCTGTTGCTCCTCAGTTAGGCCCAAGCCTGCGGCTTCCTTTTCTTTCTGGAGTGTGACCAGGAATGTAGTGAGCGGTTTCTCTCTCCCATGGGGTACGTGTCTCCTTCTACTGTGACCGGAGAACTCGGAAGTGTAACCTATGCGCATCCCAAGAAGGACACAGAACAAAACAGAGATTCGGGGCACTGTCAGGACTGATGTCGGGGTTCAGAAAGTCACGATTGCCAGGCTGAGATAGTAACAGAGGTGCCCCCAGGGCGCCCTGTTCCAGGTAGTTTTGCGTCCTGTGGCATGGCAACGTCCATTCGTCCGACAGCACCGGCAAGCGGCAGGACTGCGGTGTCCACAGCCACACCGGCCCAGTGCGGCCAGCCTCTGCGCAGAGCTCCCTCGAGTCGGCCCTGCTCGTGGTGGGGACGTGGAGGTGACGTTGGCCTTGTGGGAGCACCGCGGGACCAACGCATCTCACCAAAACAGGGACTGAACCCTTAGGGATGACGGAACACGAACGTCAGGAACCGAGCTTGGGCTGAGAGGGGACCCAGGCCCCACCAAGTGGGCCCAGGAGGGACACCATAGGGCTCCCTTCCCTCGGCCTGAGCCTGGAGGACCAGTCCGACATTTTGGAAGCAGTAGATGCATGCCCAGCTCGGATCTGGTGGGGTGTTAGGGAGGTCGTCTAGGGACTGACACCAGCAGAAGCTTGAAAGGCAGAGAGGGCCATTAGCAGGAGCTGTAGAGGCGGCTCAGGGCAAGGAAATAGCACAGAAATGTCATGAAAGAGGAAAGGAGTCCAGAAACCCTGTGTGACTGTGGTGTGGGTGTGTTGGGCGTGTGTGGCGTATGTGTGTGTGGTATGTCACAAATGTGTTCTGTGAGGTGGGTTGCGTGTGAATGTGTGATGTGTGAGGGTCTGGATGGACGTGTCCACACAGGTGTCCTCGTGCCGGCCCCCGACCAATCACGTGCCCTGATCACATGGATTAGGGGGCAGCAGATCCCTCACTGTCCCCCGACTCAGGAGGGGAACAGGATGTGAGATGGCCAGAAGGAGGCCTTGGAAAGCTCCTTCACTTGATAGTTGAGATCCTGAGCGGGAAGAGTCCTCTCAGTGCGACATGCCCCTCACACCCACCTCTTCCTCCACCTCGGCCTTGTTGGGACCTCCGAGGGAGTGGGCAGGCTAGGGCGGTTGTGTCCAACCTGACCTGGAGGGAGCGTGCAGCCTGGCTCCCAGTGGGTGCATAATCACGGGGACCTTTGGGACGACATCCTGCGTGCAGCAGGAAGTGAGGGCCAGAACCCACCACGGATTCACTGAAAGTCCACCTTGGAAGTTATTGTGGACAAAGCTGAGGGCCACGGGGGTGGCCTGCAGTACCCTTAAGCTCTTTGCCCGCCCTGCCTGCCAGTTGGCTGCGGGGCCCCCGGGTGTGGCGGGGGGCGGCCCAGGCCATCGGAGGCACGCTGGACTCCATTGATGCCATAGCAACGTTTTGTTGCTCCTCAGTTAGGCCCAAGCCTGCGGCTTTCTATCCTGCCTGGAGTGTGACCAGGCAGGTAGTAGAGCGGTTTCTGTCTCCCGTGGTGGTAGGTGTCTCCTTCTTATCCTGTGACCTGAGAACTCGGAAGCGTAACCTCTGCGCATCCCAAGCAGGACACAGAACAAAACAGAGATTCGGGGCACTGTCAGGTCCGGTGTTGGGGTTCAGAAGGTCATGTTTGCCAGGCTGTGATAGGAACAGGGAGGTGCGCCAAGGACGCCCTGTTTCATGTAGCTTGGCGTCGTGGTGGCGTGGGCGGCTTCCATCATTCAGACGGCCCCCGCAGGCGACAGGGTCTGCGGTGTCCACAGGGACACCGGGCCAGTGCGGCAGCCTCCGCGCAGAGCTCCGTCGAATCGGCCAATGCTCGTGGTGGGTACGTGGAGGTGCCGGTGGCCATGTGGGAGCTGCACGGGACCAACACATCTCACCAAAACAGAGGACTGAACCCCTGGGGATGACGGAACATCAACGTCAGGAACCGAGCTTGCGCTGAGAGGGGACCCAGGGCCCCACCAAGTGGGCACAGAAGGGAATGGTCTCCCTTCCCGCGGCCAGATTCTGGAGGACCCTGTCCCGGCAGTTTGGGAGGAGTAGACAGCGGAGCCCAGCTCGGGATCTGGTGGGGGTGATAGGGAGGTCGTCTAGAGACTGACACCAAGCAGGGTCTTGAAAGGCAAGAGAGGGCCATTAGCGGTGTTTGGAGAGGAGGCTCCAGGCCAACAAATAGTACGGAAAGTTCATGAATGAGAAGGTAGTACAGTAACCCCGTGTGCCTCTGGTGTGTGTGCTTGTGGTGTGTCTGCCTGTGGTGTGGGTGTGCTGGGCGTGTGAGGAGTATGTGTGTGTGGTATGTCACAAATATGTTCTGTGTGGTGGGTTGCATGTGTGTGTGGTGTGTGAGCGTCTGGATGGACGTGTCCGCACAGGTGTCTCATGCGGGCGCCCACACGTGCCCTGGGAATGTGGTTTGGGGGGCAACAGTTCCCTCACTGCCCCCCGACTCAGGAGGGGAACAGGATGTGTGATGGCCAAATGGGGGCCTTTGAAAGCTCCTGCACTTGATAGTTGAGACCCTGAGCCGGGACAGTCCCCTCAGGGCCACATGCTCCTCACCCTCGCCTCTTCCTCCACCTCGGCCTGGGTGGGATCTCCGAGGGAGGGGGCAGGATCAGGGCGTTGGTGTCCGACCTGACCTAGATGGAGCGTGCCAGCCTGGTCTCCCAGTGGGTGCATCATCACGGGGAACTTTAAAATCGACATCCTGCGTGAAGCAGCAAGTGGAGGGCCATGACCCACCGCGGGTTCACTGAAAGGCCACCTTGGGAGTTGTTTCGTTCAAAGCTGAGGGCCACGTAGGTGGCCTGCAGCACCCTTAGGCTCTTTACCCACCCTGCCTGCCAGTTGGCTGCGGGGGCCCCCGGGTGGTGCGGGCGGCGGCCCAGGCTTTATGAGGCACGCTGGACTCCATTGCTGCCATAGGATCGGTTTAGTTGCTCCTCAGTTATGCCCAAGACTGCGGCTTTCTATCGTGCCTGGAGAGTGACCAGGAATGTAGTGGAGCAGTTTCTGTCTCCCGTGTGGTACGTTTCTCCTTCTTTCACACACATGTGTGGTGTGTGAGCATGTGGATGGACATGTCGGCACAGGTGTCTCGTGAGGGCTACCCAACGTGCCCTGGGCATGTCGCTTTTGGGGCACCAAGTGGGCCCAGGAGGGAGACCATTGGGCTCCCTTACCTCGGCATGAGTCTGGAGGACCAGTCCCGACAGTTTGGGAAGTAGTAGATGCGGGCCCTGCGCGAATCTGGTGGGGGTGTTAGGGAGGTCGTCTAGGGACTGACACCAGAAGGGCTTGAAAGGCAAGAGAGGGCCATTAGCGGGGGTTGAGAGGTGGCTCAGGGCAAGGAAATAGCACAGAAAGGTCATGAAGATAAAGGAGTTCAGAAACGCTGTGTGACTGTGTGTGTGGTGTGTTGGGCGTGTGGCGTGTATGTGTGTGTGGTATGTCACAAATGTGTTCTGTGCGGTGGGTTGCGTGTGCATGTGTGGTGTGTGAGTGTGGATGGACGTGTCCACACGGTGTCTCTGCGGGCCACCCACACGTGCCCTGGCACGTGGGATTTGGGGCAGCAGATCTCACTCCTCCCCGACTCAGGAGGGGAACAGAATGTGAGATGGCCAAATGGGGGCCTTGGAAAGCTCCACTTGATAGTTGAGACCCTGAGCGGGGAGAGGCCCATCAGGGCCACATGCCCTCCCCTCGCCTCTTCTCCACCTCGGCCTGGGTGGGACTCCGAGGGAGTGGGCAGGCACATTGCGGTGGTGTCCGACCTGACCTGGAGGGTGGTACCAGCCTGGGCTCCCAGTGGGTGCATCATCATGGGGAACTTTAGGATCGACATCCTGCGTGAAGGGGAAGTTGAGGGCCAGGACCCACTGTTATATCCAGAATTCGGGGACCCCAAGAACCACCAGGGAGCCGAGTCCGATGCAAGAACAAAGAGCCTTTAAGAGCTAGCTCGAGCTCAATCTCCTACCGCACCGAAGCAGCCGTGGGAGAGAGAGAGAGTTTCCCAAGGTGCAAGAGTTTTAAAGGAGTAGTGGGAAGGTGATGGTCGTGGCCCTAGCCGATTGGCTGAGGTCAGGGTCCTGTTCCCTTCCAAGGCGGGAAACAGGTGTCCCTAGCTTTCAAGTCAGGAAACAGGTGTCTCTATTTGGGTGGAGACGGGTGCTCTAAGGATTGGTCCCAGCTGGTCTGGTGAGAAGTGGAATCTGATTAATTGGTCCGGGCTGGTCTATTGAAGGGTGGATCCTAATTGATTTGGTCCTAGTCTTTTGGAATCCCGAGTTGCCCTAACATTCCCCCCTTGTCTTGTGACTTATGGACCCAATCATGGGTCCAGCGGCTTTTCTATCTTGCCCTCTTCTATTACCAGGGATCTGCATTGAGCACGGAGGACCATCAATTAGATGGCCTCCACGTGATCCCTGACAAACTGGACCAGCCTGTTGATGATACAGGGCCTGAGGATTAGTAACAGAAGTAGGATGACGAGGGGTCTGGTAAGGGACAAGACGAGGGTAGTGAACTAGGGAGACTGTTAGAATGTTTCGGGGGTGTAGTATTCTTGACAAACACCGGCAGTGACAAGCAGGGCTAACAGAGTTACCAACATCAGGGGGGTCGAATGTGCCGTAACCTGAGCTTGAGCAAGTTGCATTAGTCTTGATTGACGATCCATTGAGTAACAAAGTCCTTTCAGACAGTGGAGAGGTGAGTGTGATGGACCCAGGTTGCCACGCCGTCTACTTTGAAAGCAGTGAGCGTTGTCAGCACCACGATGTAGGGTCCCTTTCAGCACGGCACAAGGGTCTCTCGGCAGGACCTTTTGATGTAGACTCAGTCTCCTGGCTTGTAATAAGGAGGTGTCGGGGTTGGCCAGAGAGACAAATAGTTCCCCGAAACGAAAGGAGTTTTGGCAGCTGCTTGGGAATATTCCTTCAAGTCTCTATCCTGAGGTAGGCTAGCCAGAGTTAATTGGCTCCAATCATCATAGTGAAGCTAACAAGAAGTTATCTAGCCTCAATTTCTTACCACAGTCCTGACTCGAAACCCACAGCAATAATCACATTCCTGAGGGTCTGGCATCAGTCTAATAGATCAAAATACATTCTAAACTCTTTAGAGATTTTATTTCCATGATTCTCAAGTATGGCAGCATATGCTGGTTTAATAGGGGAAGACGCTCTGGAGCCACTCTTATTTTTCTATGGCCCGTCTTTTTCAGATTAGGATAAATCTCAAATCAACATAGAGGCCCATTGACCCTATAGCCAGGTGTCCTGGTGACTCTTTCCTGACCGTTGCCTGTCTTAGGTCGCCCCCCACTGTGAGGAGTCTTACCCGTCATTGGCTAACCGGCCCTCCTTCAGAGTCAGACCAGCCATTATGTTCTTGTATTACAACCTGGCATTTGCTTCCAGGCACCCCCATCCACCGATGAGGGTCCAGTCTAGGGCACTGCCTTAGGGGCCTGAGTCTTTTCCTTAGGTAGTATTACCAGGGCCAGTATCTCTGGTCTCTAACATCTTCTCCTTTTTCTGTTGAAATAGATTTTATGCTGCCGCTTAAAATTCTAAAGATAACAATATTAGAATGGAAACTCCAATATTGATCATCATGGAAACAAAAAGTGAACAAAGTTAGAAAGATTATTATCCAGACCCCCAGTATTATACCCTTTCTCAGGAATGTTTAGTCTTACTAAAAATGCAAAGGAGTAACAAACCTAGTTTTAGGTCACATGAGAGCATCACTGATCTCCTAGAGAACTTGTACTAATGCAATTAGATAAAACACAATGGGAATAAAATATGTAAGACTAAAGTACAAAAGAACAGAGGCCTGAACACAAGCTAAAACAGAGAAACATAGCAAGGGTCAAGGAAATCCCTTGAGTCTCAACAAGAGCAGTCGCCTTATGTGTCAGATTCTCCATTTTGTCCACAAGGAGGAATAGCAGCGCTCTGGTTGAGTGAGTACTGCTTCCACATCTTTAAGGCCGATTGTTATACAAAGAGCATACTCAGGGTCCTGGAGAGTATTATCCTCCATCTCTCGTAGGTAGAGGGCGTGGAGGCGTCGGAGTGATGTTCCAAAAAAGCGTCTCTACATCTCCCTTTGGGTCATCCTTTAAGGAACCGGAGGAGATGGCAGTGGCTTGGGGAGGCTGGACATAGGGCCGTACCAATCTATCAGAAATCCACAGAAGGGAGTCCATGTCTGCGGCGGACCAGCCGTCGCTGAATCGAACGGTTCCTGATCGGGGCGCGAGGATGAACTGATACACAAGGCACAGTTGTTAAGGGAGGGCTGGTGCTCCCAAGCGTCACCAGCAACGAGTTTATTTTCACTTGAGTATTTATCCACATTCTGAGGATAGTGTACGTACAAGACATGTCTCCTTCCACAAGTTCTCAGCAGGCAAACTGTATTTTGCTATATTAAACTTTGAAAAGGCATTCTGAACCTCCCCACACGACCTGGCTGCGGTCCGACTCAAGGACAAAGGCTGCGCTCAAAGCCTTCGGTTCCCAAAACACCGCTCAAGGTCTCTGACTCTCAACATGGCTCAAAGCCTCCGGCTCTCAAAACACTGCTCAAGGCCACTGGCTCTCAACATCTCCCCCTCTTTTTATTTTTTAGGCAATTAAGCGTTCCGTCTCCCTGAGACGGCTAGGTGACAGTGCCTGTCTTAGGTGTCCCTGAGCGATTTCCTTAACTTACCCGTCATTGGTACCTACACTCCGTCGTGCAGGCCCTGTCTTAGGTTGTTAAGGATTTCTCAGAGTACTTACCCGTCACTGGCTACTCTGTCCTTTTATGCTTGTTGCACAGGGGGATGAGTCTTTAGACTCAGCATGTGGAGCTCGGAAGCAACATTTAAAATTGTATTTTTTTCCAAGCGGAGGAGGAGCGGCAGCACGATTAAAATTATCGATATCCCCAAGAGTGCGGAACCCAGTGAGAGCAAGAAATGAGGCAGTCCGCCCCAGTCCCCTAAGGGAGAAAAAAGACGCCTGAGGTTGTTCAGAATGTCATCTGCAACCTGAGCGGGATTAAACTGTAGTGAAGGAGCAGAACTTAAGTCTAAGATTTTTTTATGCAACATAAACATATCTTTGGTTTTATTCGCATTAACCCATAAGCCCAGCAATTGTTTTTTAACATGATCCCAAGGAATTTTACTACTATTATAAGTAACATTAGTAACACAAATATCCCAATAGGCTGCATGGCATCGTAAGTGCTGTCTGATTTTTAGACCTTGCACCTCTTTTCCAAGGTACAATATCATATCATACAGTGCATTCACCTTTTGTTCCAGTTTATGATCTACGCTTTTTTGAGTCTGTAAGGTTTTACTGACATTGTGCGCAAGCTGATTTACATAGGCTGCCGTTTGTATTTGCTGAGAGAGTGCCACAGCAGCTGTAGTGGTGGAAGCAATTAAAGCAGTAAGGGCAACAATTCCTGTAATCATCAGTCCCACAGCCCGCTTGGGCCTAGACAAAGCATTGTTTAACTCTTCCAGTACTTGCATACCTCGTTCATCAAACCAGGGCCCCGTGTGATATACTGGTAAAAGTACAAAAGGAGGTTGTCTGAGTAACAACACCTTTGTTCTATTGGATACAACAGAGATACAATTAGTGAGGATACAGTTATTACAAGAAACATTGAAGGTAGTGCTATTGGGTGATAGAGATATTGACACATTGCTTACCAATAATGCATAAGGATGGGTAACACAAGCAGATCCATTCACAATATCTCAACCTGACTCATTTTTTCTCCCATAGTCTCTTGAATCCACTACTTTAATAGGCTGCATAGCCGCTCCTATTTTCCACCAGTTCGTCTGGGGGAACCCCGTATCAGAATACATGAGTCCAACAGAATTTCCACTAGCACATTTAGGGTCGTTCGGAGAGAGGCCTACGGAAGGTTGCGGCAGTCGAGTGGTGACCAATCTAAGAGATGACGCTCCATACCGGGCACGGGAACAAGACTAGAAGAATTGTCTTTACACTTAGTCTAGCGAATTTGTCTGGACGCATTAGGGGCGCAAAACGACATGTGGGTATTCAGATGGGGGGTTACTTGCATTTCTGGTACCGGAGAAGTTGAACGATGTGAATTTTATGGAACGCTGATTAGCTGTCGTCACCTCAACTCTAGTTACTGTCAGACACCCAGGTTGCTTCACAGAGGAGCAGTTAGTTTGAAAAAGAGGACAGCACAACAGAAGGCACATAGGGATTCCTTGTCCCATACCAGTATAGTTTATTGTCTGTTGGCTAGCATTGTCCACAGACGCCACAGGATCCCCTAAAGTATCCGAGTCATTGGAGTAAATCTGGACTTGTGGTGAATTCCATCTACCGGATGCAACACAGGGGGGTCAGGAACCTAGGCCCAGTACGTCCGTTCTGGCTCGCACTGTTGGGGTCAGGCTCCCCAGCAGGATCCATAGGAATAGTATTTCTCACCAATCTTTCTGGCAACCAACCGAGGCGCGGGTGCGTCCTGGGGAAAAACACAAAACATGCCCTCGCCCCAGATGAGGACTGGATCTGGCCCGTGCCAGGTGCTGGTCAGTGGGTCTTTCCACTTCACCTGAGCATAGGTGTTTTTATGGAACAATGCCAGAATCTCTCAGGCGGCGCTCTCCCCTGAGCATCCAAAGTCAAAAAATTTAAAATAAAGAGTGGCATGGTTTAGGGAGTTCTGTGGAGCAAGAGGGTATAGCTCCCCCTTTTTTATTTGAAAGATAGGCTTTGATTGTGCTATGGGCACGTTTAACGATGTCTTGTCCTTGAGGATTATAGGAATTTTGTGATATGCTCTATTTGAAATAGTTTACCAAAACTTTTATATTTTGACTCATGTAAACCTGATTTGTGGTCGGTTTTAACTGTTTAGGGATTTTCATTGTGGCAAACACTGTTAAGCAATGTTAATAACCTGATGTGTGGCCTCATCCCGTTTGGGCCTGGCCATGAGAAAATTTAGAAAAAGTATCAATACTAACATGAACATATTTTAATTTACCGAACTATTGATATGTGTCACATTTAATTGTCAAGGTCTCTAGGTCGGATGCCTCGTGGATTAACTCTTAAATAAGGGACAGGCGCAAGTTGAGGGCATGAAGAGCATGTTTTACAATTTGTCGGGGCCTCCTCCCGGGAATATTAAATTGTAGACGCAGGCTGTGACTATTTTGGTGATGTAAGCTATGGGCAATTGTGTCTTTTAACCTGCGTCAAGCCTATTATTTGGGTAGTTTACATTGGCTTGAGCATTTTCAACTGATAGGGGACCAGGCAATCTGGAATGTGCCCGAAGATGCCTTAATAGCATTTTTTAGTTTGGTTATGAAAAGCCTTTTGTATTTTAAAGGAACATGTGTTGAATGTCGAGGTAATTGTATTTATGAATACACAGTTTTTTAAGGTACGAAGAGCCTGTACGACATAATGACTAATAGAAAACAAGTTAAAGCGGACTTGAGAGAAGTCTTGAAATCCAATAATGTAGTTTTAAGCTCTACGACCTGTGCAGAATCGGAGGTGTATGGACCCTTTTAATTTTTTTTTTACACACATGACTGTTGTACCATTGTTAAATCCATCAGTGAACACATTAACTGTTCTAAACATGGGCAGTTGAATTAACCACACAGGGAATACAACTTTATGTCTCATTGCAAACTGTAAGAGCTTTTTTTTGGTAATGGTTGTCTACTGTAGTTTTAACAAAATAGTGTCAGTGCAATAGGAAAACTATCCGATAAGGGTCATAAGTCCTGAATTTGACTTTTTGGTGAAAGGAATCCCAATATAATTTTGATCTTTACTAAAGTACCTGTGAGCTTCCCAGTGGCACTCTTGAATGAGGCTAGCTACACATTTATAGTACGGGGTAAGAGTTTTTTGTGTCGATACAGGAAGATGTATCTATCTTAAGGGCCCCCCCTTGCCAAAGCACTGTAGTTGGAGTATGTTTGGTGGCTAGAATGTATGTTTTTAAAGGTTTATTATAGTCTGTGTAAGTAACATGTTGTTTTTTGTATAGCTTTTTTTACCCGGGCCAAGGCTTCCCGAGCCTGTGTTGTTAATTCTCTAGGAGAGGGTGGGATCACTATCCCTTTTAGAATATAAACAGCGGTTTTAACTCTCCAGTGGCTATCCAAGAGTGGGGGCGAATCTAATTGATATCTTTTAACAGTTTTTGAAAATCATTGAGTGTTTTTAAAATGATTTTTTTTTTTTACTTTTATCTTTCGAGGCTGTATTACAGTATTTGTGAGTCTATATCCCAGATAGGAAAAGCGTGGACTTTCTGCACCTTTTTAGGGGCAATAACTACTCTGAGGCTTGTAAGTTTTTTTTTTAACTCAGCATAGCAAGCAAGGAGCTCTCCATTATGGAAATGAGCCAATAAGATATTATTTATATAGTGAATTATATACACCTTTGGATGCTTATGTCTGGTTTTTGTATAGCCTCACTCACAAATTTTTGGCATAGCGTTGGGCTGTTAGCCATGTCTTGAGGTAATACGAGCCAATGACACCTCTTTATTGGTTTTTGAAAATTTGTGTTAGGAACACTGAAAGTAAAACCGCTTGTAATCTGGGGGACCTTAAAGGTATTGTATAAAAGCAATCTTTAAGATCAAATACTATTTTAAAGTATTTTTTGGAATGGCGGAAGGATGGGGAAGACCAGGCTGGAGTGTTCCCATGAGCTCTATAGTTTTATTGACTTTTTTAAGGTCTTGTAATAATCTCTACTTTTTGGACTTTTTTTTGATTACAAATATTGGAGAATTCCACGGGGATGTGGATTCTTGAATATGTCTCTTGTCAAGCTGCTCCTGTACTAGCGCTTGTGTAGCCTCAATTTTTTTTCTCGTTAGGGGCCATTGATCTATCTACACCGGCACATCACTCTTTCAAGTGATGGTTTTAGCAGTTTTTTTGTGGAGCACAGGCAAGCTCAAGGCCCCGTGGGAAAATATCCCAATCCTGTTTTATCTCTTTGTTCCCTAGGGTTAATAGATGTATTCTTTTTTGGCCTTTTGTTCCCAAACCTTGTTGGGGTAGTAACCCTTGATCAAACATTTGTTGAGTGACCTGGGGACTAGGACTATATATAGACTTTTATGTTACTCATAACATCTTGTCTCCAGAGATTAACAGGCAATTTGGACATAACATATGGCTGAAAAGTACCTCTGTGTCTCTCCTCATCCTCCCAGGCTAGGAGGTCACTGTTTTGGTCGGGAGAATGTGATTGTCCTATACCTTGTCATTTTGTGGCTGTTTTTTGCACTGGCCACTCAGAAGGCCAGTGCCGGACATCTATGTAGGAAACATCTGTACCTGTGTCCAAGATTCTTTTAAACCATTTTTTATTAATTTGTAGTTTTAAGATTGGTCTATTCTTTTTGATCTCTTGTATCCAATATGCATTTGACGATCCGAATCTTTTATTTTTTTTCTTTTGCTCTGTGAGCATTTGTCCCGTTAGCATTCGTGGAAGCAGAACTAGTTGTGTTATTCGGGTACCTGAGGGGATGACTGAAATACAACTGGGAGAATGAGTCATAACTTTAAGTTCTCTAGTATAATCCTTATCTATGATTTTTGGGGACACATGAATTTTCTTTATGGTGGTGTTGCTTCTGCCTAGCAATAATCCCACAGCACCTTGGGGCAATGGTCCATAGACTCCTGTGGGTAATGCTTGTATCTCCATTTTAGGGGTTAATACTGTGTAGGCGGTGGAACTGAGGTCTAATCCTGCGCTGCCTGGGGTTGCCCGGAACAATTTTTGAATGGATTTTCCCTTACGGGGTGACTGTTCTCTCTCTGGGATGACTGTTTTTGCATGTGCAGGGCCCCATAACATTGACGATTTGGGGCCTGGGGCTGGCCCCTCACCCAGTTTTCCGGCAACAAGAGATTGCCCCCTTTATCTCGTTTAGATTTGTAATCTTTTGTCTAATGTTTTTTTTTTTTTTACATCGGGGACACGGGGATGGAGCAGAATTAGGCTTAAGATTTTTGTCAGGGCATTGTTTTACTCGATGTCCTATCTTTTTACAATTAAAACAGGGCCCCATACCTTGTCGGCCATAGCCTGTATCTAGCTTAGCTTGTTGGTACATGACTTTTTTGATGGGTCTGCCTTGCATAGCAGCAGCTTGCACCAGACCTTGGGTATATGAGGGCCCTATATCTGAACATAATCTAATATAATCTGAAAGGGTAGATTTCTTTTTAAAAGGTCTGAGAACGGATTGACACGTAGAATTGGCATTCTCATAGGCCAATTGGGTTACGAGCGCACTGGTGGCATCAGAATCCCCAAAAGTTTTTTTTGCGACTTGTAAGAGTCTAGACACGAATTGTTGGAATGGTTTATCTGGCCCTTGCCTGATTTTTGATAATTGTTTAGTTTTTTTAGAGGACTCAGGCAGACCCCCTATGCCTTTTTTGCTGCATTATTAGTCCGTGCATAAACCCTTACTTGAAATGTCATTTGATTAGGAAGATCAGAATACTGTCCTTTCCTTGTTAGCATATCAAATGTGATAGGTATTTGCTGTTGAAAATTTATCTGAGCGGTCCTTTTGCAATTTTCATAAAATTCAGATTTTTATAACAGATAATCACCCCCCGTTAGGCAAGCATGAGCCAAACCTTTTTAATCTGCTGGTGGAAGAGCTTCGGTTGCCATAGCATCTAAAATAGTGAGCGTAAAAGGAGCAGTGGGACCATATTTATCGCAAGCCTCTTTTCATTCTTTTAATTGCTTGAAGGGAAAAGGCAACCATTCTCTAATCATTCCTCCATTACCATCGGGTCTCTCAAAGATTGGAAAAGCAAAAAAACCCTCAATATCCTGTCCAGCCGCTTTAGCGGCATGAACAACAGACTGTAAAGGAGATCTCTGTGTGTTGGGCAGCGGGCAATGTATCGCTGGCAGGCATGGAACTATTGGCATTGTTGGAGGCAGGTCTAGTAGGGGTGGCCCACAGGTATAAGGCTTATTAGGAGGGTCCCAAGGAGGGGGGTCCATCCCTGCCATATGGGTAGGGGTGTAAGCCTGTCTATCCATGGGGGTCCCTTATCTGGTTGTTTCCATGGATTCAGCGGGGCCTGACTGCCCACTGCCACCGTAAGTCTTGCCATTTCTCCCTGTAGTTGCTTTAGCTGTTCTGCAAAGGTTTCTGAGGGACATCCTTTTGGTGGCTTTGGACCAGGCTCTACTAGAGCCAAAAGCGGAGGATATCTTTTTTTTTTATACCTAGTTGTTTCCTCCTCAAACTCTTCCTGGGCAGTGGGATCTAGAGGATCATCCTGGGAGTCTTCCTCCGGGGACTCATGATATAAAGGTTTAGCTCTGGGCTGTTCTATGGCTTCTGATAAAAGAAAACTGTTTTTTAATGTTACTTTCTCTTTTTTAGCTGGCGCTACCGCCACTTGGGGAACTTCCTCTTTCCCCAAATCTTTTAGTTTTTTTATTTTAAACTGTTCATGGCGTAAATCTAAACAATCTCGGACCAATGTCCATAAACCAAAAATTTCCACTGGGACCTTGTGGTCCGTTAGCAGTGTAATAATCCTGTAATTTCTTCCCTACCTTAGTCTAGGTATCTATACTTACAGTTCCCTCTTCGGGAACCAGGGGCATACTTTCTCTATATACTCTAGGAATTTTTTTAATTGATCTTTCCCTATTTTTGTCCCGCGGGCGGCGAGCATGTGCTTTAATCCTTTCATATATAATGCACGGCTCCCTGTCTGCCCCATGTTGCTCCCATAGTACTTACTGTTCTCCAAAAAGATAGCCTTCTTTTCAGGCTGGGCCCCTGCCGAGCGGTGTCCTTCACCGGATCCCCTGTTTCAGGTCCGGTTCGGCGCCACTTGCGGCGGACCAGCCGTCGCTGAATCGAACGGTTCCTGATCGGGGGGCAAGGATGAACTGATACACAAGGCACAGTTGTTAAGGGAGGGCTGGTGCTCCCAAGCGTCACCAGCAACGAGTTTATTTTCACTAGAGTATTTATCCACATTTTGAGGATAGTGTACGTACAAGACATGTCTCCTTCCACAAGTTCTCAGCAGGCAAACTGTATTTTGCTATATTAAACTTTGCAAAGGCATTCTGAACCTCCCCACACGACCTGGCTGCGGTCCGACTCAAGGACAAAGGCTGCGCTCAAAGCCTTCGGTTCCCAAAACACCGCTCAAGGTCTCTGACTCTCAACATGGCTCAAGCCTCGCTCCCAAAACACTGCTCAAGGCCACTGGCTCTCAACATCTCCCCCTCTTTTTATTTTTTAGGCAATTAAGCGTTCCGTCTCCCTGAGACGGCTAGGTGACAGTGCCTGTCTTAGGTGTCCCTGAGCGATTTCCTTAACTTACCCGTCATTGGTACCTACACTCCGTCGTGCAGGCCCTGTCTTAGGTTGTTAAGGATTTCTCAGAGTACTTACCGTCACTGGCTACTCTGTCCTTTTATGCTTGTTTCACAGGGGGATGAGTCTTTAGACTCAGCATGTGGAGCTCGGAAGCAACATTTAAAATTGTTTTTTTCCAAGCGGAGGAGCGGCAGCACGATTAAAATTATCGATATCCCCAAGAGTGCAGAACCCAGTGAGAGCAAGAAATGAGGTAGTCCGCCCCAGTCCCCTAAGGGAGAAAAAAGACGCCTGAGGTTGTTCAGAATGTCATCTGCAACCTGAGCGGGATTAAACTGTAGTGAAGGAGCAGAACTTAAGTCTAAGATTTTTTTATGCAACATAAACATATCTTTGGTTTTATTCGCATTAACCCATAAGCCCAGCAATTGTTTTTTAACATGATCCCAAGGAATTTTACTACTATTATAAGTAACATTAGTAACACAAATATCCCAATAGACTGCATGGCATCGTAAGTGCTGTCTGATTTTTAGACCTTGCACCTCTTTTCCAAGGTACAATATCATATCATACAGTGCATTCACCTTTTGTTCCAGTTTATGATCTACGCTTTTTTGAGTCTGTAAGGTTTTACTGACATTGTGCGCAAGCTGATTTACATAGGCTGCCGTTTGTATTTGCTGAGAGAGTGCCACAGCATCTGTAGTGGTGGAAGCAATTAAAGCAGTAAGGGCAACAATTCCTGTAATCATCAGTCCCACAGCCCGCTTGGGCCTAGACAAAGCATTGTTTAACTCTTCCAGTACTTGCATACCTCTTCATCAAACCAGGGCCCCGTGTGATATACTGGTAAAAGTACAAAAGGAGGTTGTCTGAGTAACAACACCTTTGTTCTATTGGATACAACAGAGATACAATTAGTGAGGATACAGTTATTACAAGAAACATTGAAGGTAGTGCTATTGGGTGATAGAGCTATTGACACATTGCTTACCAATAATGCATAAGGATGGGTAACACAAGCAGATCCATTCACAATATCTCAACCTGACTCATTTTTTCTCCCATAGTCTTTTGAATCCACTACTTTAATAGGCTGCATAGCCTCTCCTATTTTCCACCAGTTCGTCTGGGGGAACCCCGTATCAGAATACATGAGTCCAACAGAATTTCCACTAGCACATTTAGGTCGTTCGGAGGGAGGCCTACCGGAAGGTTGCGGCAGTCGAGTGGTGACCAATCTAAGAGATGACGCTCCATACCAGGCACGGTAACAAGACCAGAAGAATTGTCTTTACACTTAGTCTAGCGAATTTGTCTGGACGCATCTAGGGGCGCAAAACGACATGTGGGGTATTCAGATGGGGGGTTCCTTGCATTTCTGGTACCGGAGAAGTTGAACGACGTGAATTTTATGGAACGCTGATTAGCTGTCGTCACCTCAACTCTAGTTACTGTCAGAAACCCAGGTTGCTTCACAGAGGAGCAGTTAGTTTGAAAAAGAGGACAGCACAACAGAAGGCACATAGGGATTCCTTGTCCCATACCAGTATAGTTTATTGTCTGTTGGCTAGCATTGTCCACAGACGCCACAGGATCCCCTAAAGTATCCGAGTCATTGGAGTAAATCTGGACTTGTGGTGAATTCCAATTGCGAGTGTGTGGTGTATGTGTGTGTGTGGTATGTCACAAATGTGTTCTGTGTGGTAGGTTGCGTGTGCATGTGTGGTGTTTGAGCATGTAGATGGACGTGTCCGCACAGGTGTCTCGTGAGGGCTACCCACACGTGCCCTGGGCATGTCGTATTTGGGGCAGCATATCCCTCACTGTCCCCCGACTCAGGAGGGGAATAGGATGTGAGATGGCCAAATGG